>JAQGBY010004574.1:0-16311 GCA_034698785.1 Mycogona germanica | reverse complement strand
CGCGCCGGGAATCGAACCCGGGACCGCCGAACAACAGTCCGTCATAAACCAACTGCGCCACGACGGGTCGTACGGGTCGACAGGTCGGGTTTTGTTTTATAGTCGTTTGTTTTATTTTCATATCCTACGATTTCTTTAGATAAGTTCCGCAAAGATCTAGTTCATGAGATGCAAAAGTTGTTGAAGGTATCACCGCACGGAAAACCCATCGAGGACATCGACAAAGCCACCGACCTCTCTATGAATATGGCAGCCATTCACGACGATGACGCTCCGTCCTCATCAGATGTGCTCTTCTCGATCAAAGTAATACAACCGAGGAAAATATTTTAATCGCTATGATTTAAATCTACTGCGTCTCAATGATAACGCGCAGGAGGTTTCCAAAGTTATTTTTCGCTGTTGGGGTGTTGCCCCCATCACGATTATGCTCTTTGCTACAACGAACTGGAAATCCTTTATTTTTTTACCGCGGGTCCAATTACGCAAATAGCGTGTGTGTATATATACCAATTGTGTCACTTCTTATTTCCAGGATTTGTTGAAGGAACTGTACGAGACAGACAGCTTGTCAATTACGAGCATTCATCCGTTACTCGATTCAATAAGGAGTTCCATCCACTCTAGAAAGGCGAGTGAAATTTCTTTGGTCTTGTGAATTGACGCTTGATTTTTTTGAATTTGTACCGCGCTATCGCCAGTCCATCGCTGTTATTTTACTTAGTTGTGCGCTGTACTGCACTGGAGAATCTTTGCTCGAGATTATCCCATCGCGATAGTTTCTAGGAGACTAGGTATTTGAAAAAAGACTTAATATATATTCTCATATAGAAAGAAAGAAAATAAGAAAATACTCTAGAAATTATTTCACTTGCTCTTCGGAAATTCTGTCCTTCGAGAATGTACTGAATGATTATTGACAGCGGTTATATATTTGTTATAGGACTTGAACATTCGAGCACTTGAACTGATGGTTCGTCTGAGTTCGGAAGTGGCCATTGCATTAGGTAAGACTAGGTTTGTTTAGATTTGATGGGCTGGTACTGCTGGTCATATAGACTTGGTGAGAAATGATGCTATATTTTTTTCATTTTTTGCCGTTTTTCAGTAATTAAACGACCCCAGTTATGTGATCAGACAACCATGTCCGGCTTCTTAACCTTCTGGGAAACCTATCCTGCACTGTGGCCTGAGACCTTGTCCGTCATCTACAGCGTCAGGAGCTTCATGTTGATGAGCATAACTTCTTCCAGTTTAGAGGTTTCTGCTAGTTCTGGCTGACTTGCCTTTTTTGGATTTTTTTATATTCTATTCACCCTCTACTTTGCTATACACCGGTGACTCACTGTTTTCAATTTGACTTTTTCAGTTGTCATGGACAGGAGTCGAGTTACTAACATCGTTGTTTTTGCAATCCAGCCTGCCGGTAGCGTCTGACTTGGACGATCTTTGTCTGAAGTTGCTCAAGTACAATTGGCGTGAGGTAATAAAGTTGTGATAATAAGTAAATGACAATCTCGTTCTGTGTTAAAAAATAATTTATTTAACAACAGTGCATGCGCAAAAAGCTCATTGGCTAATTGGCAACTTAATGGTTATCATTCATTAACATAAAATTCGTTCTGGAAATAATTTATATGCTCAATTTCAATTTTTTTTTATAAAATTTAATTTATTAAATGTAATCCTGAACAAAGATTTTGATATCATGTTATTTTTACGATTCATGAACTGCGCAATGACTTGAAAATAGTAGTGAATTTCTGATCTTAACAGAAATAAATAAATAAATTAGAATTTTTGTTCTTTTCTGATATAAAATTATTTCATAGCAATTTATTTAATATAAAAATGTCAATCTACAAATATTTGTGTTTGATACCCTGAAGCAGAAATTCTATATTGATGCAAATCGAATTTGGTGGTTTGAGGCCTTGATCCTTCTCAAATTAGTACTGTAATCGAGATCGGCCCCTATAATGATAGTGAAAATACTTATTCTGTTGCGTAAGGGAAATATCTAGTCCCAATTAAAACTCCAGAATAACATTAATCTTGCAAATTTCAATTTCCCATTGTATTATAGGATTTTCGTAAAGGACTATTCGACTGTCTCCGAACTGTGCTTCTTCAATCCGGCTTTGTGAAAATCGATGGGGTGTTCCAGTGTTTGCCCCAGGTCTCACAATACCTGATGTCTGTTGGGACCGAATCAACAACTTCCACAGAAACCATTTTTAGTCATCTTGTACTCGATAACAACGAGTTACCGTTAAGTGACTCTGGTCATTAACTACTGCCTACAGACTAGTTATTTTTAGAACATTTGTGAAGTATGAAAGGGTTTGAACAGCCGTTCAACTTAAATTAGGGAAATGTTTTGATTTACATGAACATTTTTAATTTGAGACATGTTTTTAAATATTTGCTTGAAAGTATTGTCCAATATGGTTCTTAATACTTTTTTTTTTCAAAATCCCCATTTTTATCTGGTTATGTCAAATGACAGGGATGTGATAATTTGGTAGCCACATACATGAAAAGCAACTTTTTAAATTTTGATCGTTTGAATTTTGCGAATGAAAAATAATTCATTTGTCTTGAATTTGAATTTGATGAAGATGTTTTTTAAAAAGATATTCAAGTTTGTTTTTACTAACAAACGGAAAGGTCTAAAATCAGCTACCTACGAGATCTTTTTCTGAAAAGAGTATGACTGATATTCACGCCGTGTTGTCATCGTTCGCATTGGTTTCAAAAGTTACTCACGAAATGTCGATAATAATGGAATACGTGTAACTTACCTTTTCGGTGGTCGTCTCTAGGGCACAGCAACGTAAAGATACCACGCCTATGAATTAGATTCATCTTCTCTTGACATTCTACCCTATTTGATATGTGTGCAGGTGATTTATTTTTAGCTAATTTCTATTGATTTTATGGTAGGTGTTTCGTAAATTGAAATCTATTTTTATAGTGAAAATATGAGAATGCAATGTATTTTACTTTTTCATTATATAAAAGTAAAAGATATTTTAAATTTGTGATTTTGTTAATTTGTGTTGCCGTTGTTTTTTAAATTTTTTTATTTCCCAATCAACTGTAGTCACTACAGGGGTTACATACCCTCATGGTGCTTAGACACTGTGCGAGGGGAACGACCAGTAGCCCGGGATCGAAATTTTCGAGAGCCCGCCCCGGGAATCGAACCCGGGACCGCCGAGACAGTCAGTCGCTATATCAAATTTCGTCATTTTGATTCATTTTCGTGATTTCTGTCTACAATTCACAAATCCCGCCATGCGTGTGCAGCGTTCGTAGTGAGAGATAAGCTAACTGAATTAAGAGGTTCGGTGTCTATGATTGTGTGAACTCCTTGATAATAGAACGGTATCCATATTCTAGATCTTATCAGCTCTTTATCGCTTATCTTGAGGAGGTGTCGCTACCTGGTGTCTGAAACATGGCTAGAGCGCCACAACGGCGCTCCGGCAGAGCGACCCCCGTTCAAGCCGAACCGGAAACGACGCAAACGGCGCGCCTGATCTTCTTCCGCTTCATGTCAAAAGAAAATGGCTGTTTGTGGAGGGCAGCGAATCGCTTCTCGGAGCCCGACCGTTCTGTTCGCGTGCTAGAGCCAATCTTGTGCGGCAAAAAATCCGGGAGCCAAGAACCACCAGTTCTGATTCGCGTCGTCTCACCTGCGAGCTCAGTCAGCCACCCCACGTCCGGATCAACACCCTCCGCACCACAAAAAAATCCGCATTCGGGGTGATCCAGTGTGTGGAGAAAAACGTGTTGTGGGGGTGAAGAGGAAACTGTTTCGTGTGTGTGTGATTTCTCTCAGGGGGCCATCATTCATCGACCTCCCCCCGACCTGACACTACGTCGGGCCATTCTCGTTTTTTATTGAGTTCGCGCTTCGAGCGGACACGGATTGCGGAAAAAGATTCATTAAAAAAAACGGTGCTTCACCAACGAACGATGTAAAAAAAAATCGAGACGTTCTGCGGACTTTTCAGATCGAGTCTCCCTCTCCAAAAATTGTGCACATCCCCACCCACCCAGTCTCATTTTTTAAATTAAAGAATTCGTCGATAATCTCGGAAATCTTCACAACGCCTGTTCGAAAATGAGTGGAAGACCCAGGACCACCTCCTTCGCCGAGGGAACCAAGCAGTCCCAGCAGCCCGCCTTCGGAGGGATGAAGATAAGCAGTGAGTGTTGCAACCCCCCAACCCTTGATAACCTAGGCTTAAAAAGCTTGGTCACGACGAGTGGAAGGTCTTAGAAGTGGAGGTGCGTCAATCGTTTTGATTGTTCCGCTAGGTGGCTTGCGGCAAATTCTAGAGAACGCCCTCTAGCGGTGGTTCTGAGAAGATGAACGCGTCCCCGATTTCGAAAGCCTTCCACCTATGCTAGATGTTGCAAATTCTATTTTCCCCCTGCAATGTGAATGTGTGTGCGAGTGTGCGAGAAAACAAGATGGCGCCCGCCATATAGGTTTTTGGCCGCTAGGCCTACTCTCACTTTTGTCGACTTAATGAAATATGGGGACAATTGCGGTGGGCGGTTGCATCTTTACTCTGTTGGTTGATGATCGCCGGTGGCGGTTGGGCATTCAATTGGTCGGTTATTGACCTCCTTCGACCTTAAAACCGTTAGCGTTGTGTCGCCGGGGAGGGAGGTGCGAAAGGGTTCAAAGGGATATAATTGGGAGAACCGAAAGGGGGAGGTTGGTCACTGATTAATTTGGATAGGACAGATCGGTTTTGCGATGTCGTCCTGTTTTGTTTGGAGGTGTGGACACGTCTGACAATGTGATTGTCAAGCTGTTTGGTCCATGGCTGAATTTTCTTGTCCGAAGTTGATGGACAGCGGGCAGGCCAACCCTCAAATATGGCTATTGCTGGGCGTGCCTATTGGTACGAGGTGACCGGCGTGTCGCTCCGAATCAATCGATTAGCGTGGCGCCACTCTCACAGGCGGATCAGTTGCCTCATTGAGGTGGTTGTTATTTGACCTCGACTGAGCCAAGACTGATTTCTGTTTGCATTTAATGATTTTTGTTTTGTAGATTCCAGTCCATTTAGGGTGTGCCCTGGCCCCCTTTTTGTCACTTGCTGTTGACGTAATCTCAGGGCATCTAGCGACGATGAACCAGAATTGAAAGTCATGCTAAATTCATCGTGGAATTTCAGTTAATCGGCGTCGGAGCTGGTAAATGTTTCCCCGAGGTCGAAGCGCTCGTCACCGATTTACGGAATACCCTCATTGCAAACCGTCCGTGGTGGTCGACTGTATTATTGGAATTTGTAATTAAGCAATTATCGATTTTGATATACGTGCATATAACCATATTTTTCTACCTGGTGTATTTACAGCCGTCATTTAAGGTGTCTCCCCTGTGTACAGGCGCAACTGAAGGCCAAGGTCTAACGGTCACATCTTTAACATTCATTGATCCACTAGGCATAATATTTTTGCATCATGTCGGAAAGTTGAGAAAAACCAAGCACAATATTGCGTTCTAGTTGCGTTAGGTGTTCACCAATTTCGAGTCATCTGTTCCTTTCTTTTAATTCACAGTAGCTGCAATACCGGATATCCTCTAGTGAATAATAGCATTACAGGAGATTCTGTACCCCCTCGGTGCTTCAGCACTGGGCCAGGAAAACTTTCACCAGTTATCCGGGATCGATTAAACTAGAATCCGTGCCGGGAATCGAACCCGGGAGCATCGCGCCAATTGTCTTAGTCTGTGCACGACTAGTACAGTACTGTGAGTATCTTGACAACGTTTTTAGCAAAACGTTATTCTGTTTTTTTCCACTGTTTATTCTGATTGTTTTTATTCACGAAGTACTAGTAGATTGGTGTGAAAAGTACAAATTTAATCGTAAGTCTACGTTAGCTTCCTGTTCCTCTTGGAAAGACGCAAAAAACTTCCTCTTACCTCACTTCACGCACGCTGAATAAGAAAGATGGTGAAGGTTCTTTTTAGCAACTCTTGAGTCTCGTTGTCGTTGAATTCTGAAGTCTGAATTCGCACAATGAGTTCTCTGGATTCATCGCGATGTTCTCTCCAAATTAAGAGACGTTATCAATCATTCATAATTTATTAATTTTTGGCATAGCTCCACATGATCCCAACAGCTGCAAAATTGGCTGACCTTCAATCCAGCGATCACCTCCACTCAATCCTTTTATGTAAGTTCAACTTAAATTCAGTCAAAATTTTGATTTATGTCGAGGTGCCATTTATTGGAATTTAACTACGAATATGTATCAAAATATTATTGAAGAGCGATTAATGTTGCAAAGGATATGACGAAATTCGCTGTTGTGCGAAAGTTAATGGCGTACGATTAAACTAACCCACGTAAAACAACTGGAGTTGGGTCAAGTTGTTATGTTTGAAGATCGAATCTAATGTTAAAGTAGCCAGGGTTGTTTGTGGGTTGCTTAAAACAATGAAATGACGTGTACGATGTGTCAATTTCCTGAAATCGCTGGTGTAATCAAAATTTTGATATTCAAATCAATTATAGTATATTTGTTACGTAATTTTCTTTTCTTGTCTAGGCCATTACATATACTCAATAACTTCTGGAAGGATGCATAACTTGTCCAGTTCAGAGAAGCCCTGATCATATATGACGCTGGTCATTTATGAAAACTCTTAGAAAACGGTTACCCACCCTCAAAGAACTTGTAAAACATGCATTACGAGAAAACTATACAATTTCTCTCGGCTAGTGTCCGCTGATCGAGCTCATTCCACACCTTCTGAATCTGCTCTCAGTTCATTCACATTGTTAATCTTTCTGTAGTCCACGGGGTTCAGATCTAGACTGTTTGGTGGCCACAAATCAGGTTCGATAAATTCAGGCGTCTCCTGAGTGAGCAGCGCTACTGTATCCTTCGCACGATGGGCTAGAGCGCCATCGTGCTGAAAAATGAATAACTCTGAGATTTAGTTCATGTCAGGAAGAAGGCACTTCATTAACAGTTCTGTTCGGTAGTACTCGCCGTTGATCTTTGTACCAGGTTCAGCAAAATGAAGCGCAGTGTGACCCAGAGATGAACACCAACGCTTATCATTACTGATTTGCAGAATGTTGGCTTTGTTCGCAGCAACCGATTAGCAAAAATGTTTCTTTTTCTTGTGTCACGCGAGGCATACACCCGATTATTTTTTTTGACTATTGGTCGGGCGAGCAACAGTATAGCTTTCATCTGTGTTTATACCTCCGGGAAACAACGCAAAAGTTTTTGCATTGAGAATTTAGCGTCACTTTGATTTGCTCAGTCAACTCAGTAGCCCAAAGTTTCTTAAAACATTTAAACCGAAGTTTTTAGCGATGAATTCTGCCCACAGAAGTTTGAGAAATACCTATCTCATGAGCAATTGGACGCTGGAAAAGGTGCGTTTACGGATGCCCTTCTTGATTTTGCACAAGCTCGTTAACAGCATCGATGTTGTCATCCGTTTGCCTACTGTTTGTTCGGCGAACAGTTTTACGACGACGCCCAAAAGTTCCGTCTTTGTCTATCTTTCTCCTTGATCAATTTTCAGTCCGCCTAAAGTCCATCTTTTGTTTGGGAACTTTTTAAGAAGTGGCACCATACTTTTTGTCTTTTTATTCTCGAAGAAATTTGATAGCAAACTAATGTTCTTTCGTGAGCAGACTCGCTGTGTGATTATGTATTGCATAGGTAGAGCGCATCACCCGCAAGGTGGGAAATTTGAGACTCGAAATTCAAAAAGGATACTGTTATCCTTTTTACCACCAAATTTCATAATACTCTGCCTATTTTTGGCTGACTTATAAAAGGGGTCCATGGTTTCAGGTTCACCCTGTATATTGAAATTTTGCAGGTATCACTAGATTTGTTGTTGTGAATATGTTTTATTCACTTGAGAAAAAATCAATCACGATTATTTATAATTTTCTAAATTAAAATCCAAAAATGAAAGAATCAACTGGTGCCCTGTACACGATATCTTAAAGTCAATTGGGCTTCAATAAATCAAATATTGATATACAATAATCACTGCATCGTTATCTGTTTGAAATCGTACAGAATTATGGGTTGACAACAATCTTGGGTTGTCAACTAATTATTTTATTTTTTATTTTTACAATAGGATTTGTAAAGGGGCATTATTAGGAGATATACCTATTACCTTAATCGATTTGGCAGCCAGAGGGAGGTTCATAATAAAAAAAGAGCCAAATTATCAAGTTAGCCACCGAGTAAGCTAGTAACAACTCGACGAATCGTTGAGTCATTATTGTTTCAATTTTTAAAATAAAATTGTCAATTGTTTAGCTCGAGTACACGGTTACATAGAGGCGACTTCCATATTATTTACACGCGTTTCTTCCATCAAGCAATTGAGAAAAGTTCTTTTTACCGGTATGTAAATTGGGCGTATCACTTGGGAGGGATTCGGCGCCTGCCTTTATCGATTAACATCGATTGTTCAATTTTCTTTCGGCAAAGTTTGGATCGGCGCCAAGCCATCCCCCAATAATCGCTTTGTCGTAGCGATACAACAAATGCACAAACCGCTTTTATCACCAAATTCGTTGTCAATTTTCAAATTGCCGCTTCCTGCACAAACCTGCTGTATTACTGTACTGCTGAATTTAGCCCCCTGAGGGTAAATTCACAAGTGAGTATAAGTGTAATTATGGTAGCAAGTGAGAGCTATTAGAGTCCATTCCAAAATTGGATCCTATGGATTCATATTCAATCCTACACTTTTACACTTTTGCTACCAGTTACACTTACTCATTTGTGAATTCATTTTTAAAGAAGATTGAGCGTCGATTTTCATTCAATATGTCGGGGGGAGGGGGGATATTTTTGACCTAAATTCTGAGTGTAATCAAATTTGGACTATGCTTTTTTTATCCAATCAACTGTAGTCAACCGCACTACAGGCGTTACGTCCCCCTCATGGTGCTTAGGCAATGTGCGAGGGGGAACGACCAGTACCCCGGGATCGAAATTTTCGAGAGCCCGCGCTGGGAATCGAACCCTGGACCGCCGAAATCAGTCAGTCGCTATACCAACTGGGGTACGACGAGTCGTAACCATGAAAAGTTTAATAAAGTACTTTCATGTGGAGCAAGCACTGATCTTGTATTATTTTTTTTTAATTGTTTATTTTTGCTGCATTTTGCCAGACGTTCTCGCGTGATCGTAGTTTCATTTGTTTGACGATAGATGGCGTTTCCCGTTTCGACTTTGCCCTCGTCCTTGTTCTTTTCTCGTTTTTTCAAGCGGCAAAGTCTGGATTGCCTTCGAGTTTGAAAGGTCGGTAGATCAACGAACTTGGAGACCGACCTAGAAGCAGAGATTCATAGAATAAATTTCTTATAACAGTGTGGGGGGCGGGGGTATGCACCGAGGGGCCCCGCCCCACCTTTCACAAGATGGGGGAAACATTTTTTTCCCCCCAAAATCTAGTAGGTGGTTGGCGCCATCTAGTGTTAGATTCGTTATTCCATTTTCTTTGTGACGTCATATTCGGTTGGCCCGTGCTAGTCCAAGAATGTACCTGAGTGACGCTCTCTAAAATGTTGAGAGAAAAAATTAGGCGCGTAGAAGATATATGATGGAAGTCAAAATAACCCGACCAATGGAATCTGGGTTCTAGCCAAAAAAATTGTGCAACTTGGACTTCCAGTCAAGGATCTTGAGACTTGAGATTTCCTGCCCCAAAGTCCAAGTATGGGTTGGGGTGCAAGATGCGTGCAAAGGATTCAGGCGAGTGCAGCCTGCTTTTTTCTTGGTCAAACTTGACTCGTTCAATACTTGTAATTTTCCTTTTAGGTTATTTAGATTCACGATTTTGTCTGTTTGCAACGAAGCTTGCAGTGAAGTGAAACTGTCATGTGATGCGCTCCTAGCAGCAAAAAAGAAACCCCAGTTGGAAATTATTTGCCGTCATTACCACTTGTTGTATTTTCTTAACAACTCTTGTAGCGGATCAACTTTTCTTTAAATTAGATTAATAATTAAATTAAAATTTACCAAATATTACTATGATATAATTGTCATTCACCGTAAGACCAAAGCCAATTTTGCCGATTGGCAAGAAATAACCACAAGCTTTCGTAAACTCATATTTTTAAAAAAGAAAATATTTCGTTATCAGGTTTGTGCTTGCTGCATTGCGTCACTTTGCAATGCCAAGTTTGAAACTTCGGCCAAGGGTCAGCTCATTGAAGCGACAACTATCCCTGTTACTCAATTTGGTGGCCATGTAGGCAACTTGCATGGGATTATGTCGAAATAGGTTCGGTTTATGATATTGTAGGGCTGTTCAATGTTCATTGATGTGATTGAATTACACAACAGTAATTTTTTTGTGTAACTGTAGTGAAGATCAATTCACATAATCGCTTCAAAATCAAGTGACAAAATAGCCACTGGTTTTTGTGGGAATTGGTCCCAGTTCATTAAAAACAATGATATCGGATTTTTCGAATGATTCCAAACATTAACGCTACAACATTCTGTGAAAGGCGAACAGTGCCGTTAAAACAGATGAGTGACGTTAATGTAATTTGTTTTCATTCTGAAAGTTATGTAAAAAATCAGAAACAAAATTGAATTTCGAAATCAATTTAAATACATTTTTTTACAGCTATTTAAGACAAGATGTATTAAGTTATAGGGCCTAAGCTCTGAGAGGGGTACAGAATCTTCCTGTTGTGATCCGTCACTTCAGTGAATAAAAAAAATAAAAAAAAAGTGACTTTAGTCTCGCCAAGCCTGTTGGAAGCGCTCGGGAAATTTATTATTATTCACTTTGCGTACACCCTGGCGTCATGAATTGAAATTGGGGCGATGAAGAGACCTTGACCGACTCCCGCCAAGATGACGGTATATAAAAAAAATTGGATACTGAATGCTTAAAAGTATTTTTTTTTACTAATTTACTAAAAATATTACATCACATGTAGATTAGAGAAAGCACATTAAGGTATAAAACTGTATGCATATTTAAGTTACATGGAGTGATGGTGATGTTGAATCCAAAACACAAAAATAAATATAATCGTAGTTATTTTGACTGCATCGTGCTGCCAAATAAAGTAGGGTAAATAAGAACGTTTTTCGTGTCAATCCTGCAATGCCGGATTGTGTCTGGATCCGTACTTCGAGGTTTACCATACGGTTTTGAACTTTTGATCAGATAAGAAGGAAATTTTGTCACCTTTCCGAATTACTGTCATGTTTCTACGACCTCTGGTTAGTAAGTTATGATTTTTTTAAAAATCATAATAAATCAAAATTGACTCCCTGATGGTACGTGGGTTTGGTATAATTAATTTCCCGGTTAAAGGGCAGGAGGCCTAATTTTGGGCAGGAGATTGTGCATCCGAGACTTAATGGGTATTAGTCTATGTGTATTCGTAATTTGTCTCGTAATATCCCTACAAATTACCACCCCCACTAAAAGTTGGTGAAATTCCAAGAAATAACAAAAGTTTAGTGTTTGTGGCTGGCAGTGGTATAAGTTGTCCACCCACGCTTGTTAGGAGAATAAATGATGAATTCAGGTGGTGGTGGTGGTGGTGAACCCATTTGGAAGTTGCGGGCTCCCCTTGCAGGAGAAGGTGACAATGTTAGAAGTCGTTATCGTTTGTCAATGACACTCCCAGATGGCGCCTCGGTAGGCTATTTATACGCGTCTCCCACAAGCCCAGTTTCTTGCGGGGTTGAGCGGTCCGTGCGAAATATGTGCGCCATCTCCACTTGCCTTTTGGAATGGAGGGATGGGGGGGGGGATTTATGCATTCCGTAACGACGTCGACCCACGGTTGCGGAGAAAACTTGTCTCGACTCCATCAAAAATGCATCCCTCGCCGTTTCCAAGGCAGCGTCGCGTCATTAGTGGGGTCCGGATTTTCGCGTGTGGCCCTAGCTGTTTACTCTCTCGATCACTCTATGTCTTTCCTGGGTGCGCATTTTGGTCATTATCAAAATCAACTTCGAGGCAACTTCTGACAAAATCAAGTTCTCAACTGAGGATTTCTGAAAACCTTATTTTCGTCATCACCAAGTTGATGATGAAATTCTGAATTTGACCGTAAATTCGTGAAAAATAATTATCGTCTGCATCGCTAATATCAAGCCACTCGAGTATGTCGATTTTATGATCGATTCGAGGATTTTTGATAATATCGAGATTTTGTGCGACTTTTTTAAAAGCGCTTTTGTATAAAAACAAACAATATTGCAATAAATGCTAGATACCATGATGGGCGCGGCCATCTTGTACAGTACTAATTATAGTGAAATACAACTGGATTTTATTTGCAGAAATCTCATTATCTGGCTACGCACAGTCGCAGACTCCGTCGTAATCCGCCAAAAAATAGTTCTAATTATTTGTAAATAAATGTAGTAGAATTGTGAGTTTCATAGATTATGATTGAGTTTAGCGAGGTACGTGAATGTCATTTTTGCAAATATCAGTCCAATTGTATTTCACCCAAACAGCTGAATCATCATTGTGCCTTTATCGTGGGCGCAGTGATTCTCAAATACTGAAATTGGGGACTCGGAGGCGACCATAAATTGTGGGCATGCGCAGATGACGTAATTTGATGTTGAGAATCAAATTTGAAAGATCAAAATGCACAGTCTGATGGTATTTGAAGGCAGTCTCTTGAGTGAGCGCATTGCTAATCGAAGCGACACAAATGTTGCGAACGCATTTTTAAGTCGCCAGAATGCATTTTAGCATTTTAGGGTGTAGTACTTTGGCGCTCATAAAATCCGGTCTCCTAGTACTTTGAGATTGTCGCATCGTGATCCCGCTAAAAATAATGGCCGTGCTATTACTCTTTTTTTTTTCTTCGGGCTTTTGGGCGCACGATTCTGGAACTGAATTCAAGGAAAGAAATTGCCAAATTGTTTTATAAATGAGCGCATAACTGTGCATGGGACTTACTCGCGGTAAGGTTGTGGGGGGGGGAACACTAAATTACCTTAACCCCTATAAACTTTAATTTATTTTTGGTCGGACGTGGTACGTTGTTTGGACTTTGGGAGATTGACAAATTCACTATGTTGCGGGTTCACTTTTGACCCTCAATTCCTAAACTGGTTGCCAACCTAAATTGATATCTAATTTTGTTCGAACAACCCATACGCTTTGCGCAGCAATTACAAGCGCAAATTACTGCGTAAGAACGAACATACGAGCGAAATCTAAAATTTCAACAGCGTTTTTTCTCCAGCCACAGTTTTGTCGTTGACAGCTAGTTTTACTTCTTGCGTAACAGCAGATTCCTGATTTACTAGAACGGCGATATGTGAAATGGGAGGGGAGGGGGAAGAGGGGGCCAGTGGGCCGAGTCACTGCTAGCGTGTCAATTTTTTCTTCTACTTCCTCCTCCTTCGTACATAGATGGGTCTTTTATTTTTTGTGTTCGCTGAAGGCACATAGTCACTAAAGCGGCACCTGGGGAATAGTGCGGGGGCGTAGTTAGTTCGGCAAGCGAATTTGGTAAACGACGTGCACGGGACGGTTTGCAGACATTCGTTCAGCCCGTGTCAACCCCCCATCCCCCGTGTTTCCCCCATCCCCCGTGTTTCCCCCCTCCCTCCTTTCGTTCCCTTGTTATCCTCCGCTGACCCAGCGTAGGATTATCTATCTCAATATTTCGACCGGTACAGTCGACCATTGTGCAGTTAACCAAGTCCATAACCACTCCCAAAAATTGTTAATAAACCGTGGCATGATCATGGCGTTCGTATAAATGTTGAAATGTCGATTAAATGTTGCTAGTGGTTAGCCAATAATTTGGCATTTGCCAAAAATGTGTAATTATAAATATCCTAGTTACATTACTGATAAAGCATGATTAATCCAAGCACACCTAGCAAGGTGCGTTTAGACATTGAACAGAATCGGCGCGTGTCGTTCGCCCACGCTTTTAACTTTTGACAAGAAATTATCAGGAGCTCAGGGAGAGAGGGTAAAATTTGACGATCTCAATCGTAAGTTCTTCAAATTATTTTCGGTGATTATGACTGAGTTTGACTAGCTTTGTGCGTGGTCAGCCATCGACTTTTGTGTAAATGATCATCATTCCTTTCGTCACCAACTTTCGGACTACGCCGCTAAACTATCTAGCTTTATGTTTTTATTTATTAGTTAAGAATAATCCGAATCGGATCGTGCTTTTTTGTACTTTTTCGTTTGTTTCTTTGAGATTCTGAAAGTTTACGCTCTCTGAAAAATTACAGGAAACTGATCACGGGGCGAACACGCTGCTGGTTGAAACTCCTTAACAAATATCACGGACTTTCTTTAGGGGGAAAGGGTTGCTTGGAGTTGCGTCGAGGTTAGGGGAAAGCTCGGACATTGCTGTGCTTGTCATCAAGAGGTCATTTATCAATTACGATAGATTTGCATGGCCTACAGAGTATAACTTTTTGTTTTAAGCACCTGAAGCGTGGGAAATTACAGAGTTACACTGAAACGCCAGAAGCGGTCAAGCCGGACCCACACCACCTTGTCAAATGCCAGAAGCAGGGCAGGGGGGGGGGCAAATATCTGCCCTGGTGTTACCACTTGCGCGTTGTTGGCGCTGGATGGCGCTGGCGTTCCGTTCCAGGCACGTCATCTATCGATCCGGGCTCGAGCTAACAAATTAGGCCAACCGCCGCGAGTGCTACACACGGCTACACGCGGCCTAATATTGTTATTAAGCCGCGACATGAAAGTGAGATTGAGAGAAACGATACTCTCGAGACTCAAATCATGCCTCTGAATGTCTTCCAGGTTGTTTCTTTTTTCTTTTTCTTCTCGAAATGATTAGTTGGAGAATAACTTCCGTAATATATTTGTCTTTGACGGCTAACAGCGACCCCAGTGTCAGCGTTTCCAAAACCCAAGACACTTAAAGAGGCGATTTGTGCGTTAAGCACATTTGCACGGGTTGATTTCTATTCGTTTTTATCAAGCACATTACGTGAATCTCCAGCAGCGTGGTCAGTTGAGAATGAAATCTTTCCTCGTTGGTTCGTTAGACCCCCAAACAAAATGACATTTCCATGGAGCAAAACGTTAAAAAGTGTAAATTGGGCTTTAATGTTTTGGAATTCATCTGTGACTAGTTACCAAATGTGCCCTGTCAAGTTTGCCATATATTTTTATTTGACAGAAACTTTTCTCTGGAGCATTTAAACATATTCTTCATTATTGTTGGTTCAAACTTTTGACCTATTGACACTTAATGTACCGCAAGTCTCCGTATTCTAAATTTGAAATGACGTCTCCCCGATACTTTCCAAACACGTCCGATGAGTTAACCATTTCGGGATTGATACCACAGCCCTTTGATTCGGTTAACAGACGCTGTTTTTTTATGTTTGTAGAGGAGGCGCATCACCTTTCTAAGCTCAAAGCCCCTAGGCAGACGATACATCTCCACTAAATCAATGGAAAAGGGCAGTTTTTGATTTTTGAAGTGGATGGTGGGAGTGTGCAAACGTTTTTTAAAAAAATTATTTTGCTGCTCAACGTGGATTTTTTTAAAAAAACCTGACGCCGGCAGTGACTCAAAAAAGTGGTTACAAGTAGAAATCAGTCGCAGCTCAGTTTAACTAACCTCCATCCAATCAATCTATGATTGAGATTTGAACTAAAGACGGTTTTTTTGAAGGTTGTTGATCCGGTTGCCCATGCATCACATGTGTCGTGCGCATCTAGTTTCCGCGTGTTCTCACTAGGTGGTGCCGTCGCTGTTCCGTGCGTGGTGTCGCTAGGATATTTTCGGGAGCAGACGTGAGTTAATAAAATGTATCGATCCGGTGCTGCGACAACGTGAAGTATATATAAATATACGGCATAGTGCAGTGGTAGCCGGCCGCCCTCCATTTGTACCACCGGGACTTGTGGGACTGGTGTTGGCGGCCAAAGGTATACGATACACGGGAGAGCGTTGTTCGCGCGTTCAGGACCCGTGGGAATTTCCGTCTGACCGATTCCGTCCTGCTCATCTCGGCGAATTCCGTCTGCCGGTCGTGGGCTTGGGGGAGGGGGGGCTTTTCCGATTAGGACTCCAGTCGCTTAACATCAGGAGTGTGCGGACTGTTCCGCGGAGCCTGCTCGCGGGTGGTCAATGGCGCTAAAAAATGGGGTGTCGAGTGGCAGAGAGGTAGCGCGTTCGCCTCTTACTTAGCCCGTGATCGTGGTTTCGATTCCGGCCGACACCTTCGGAATTTTTCGGGCGAGAGAAATTCCTTAACGCGCCTTTCTTCGGAATGGAA
>JAQGBY010004573.1:0-16311 GCA_034698785.1 Mycogona germanica | reverse complement strand
ACACCTGGAAGCCTTGCAGGGAAGTCAAGGTTTGGGGATCGCGGTTGATGCGATCTGATGATCGATAGCGATCTGATGATGTCTAGACATTTTTGTTTCCGTAGCAATGTGAACGGTACTATGACCAATGTTTTTTTAAAAAAATCATCGAAATCGGTCCAGTAGTTTTCGAGTCTATAAACGATACACACCCATACATACTTACATACTCACATACTCACATACATTCATTTTTATATATATAGATAACAGTACAGTATTTATAAAAAATTCTCGATATTCGATGTCTTGATATAAGCTACTGTAATATACGGAGCAATTTAAGTGAGCAGTTTGCTTTTAATTTATGTTCCTCATTGCCGTCTCCTCGATTGTGTCCAGCAATCCACAAAACTCAATTTGTGATATACACCACCGGATTCTTCTATATTTTCGGATTATACAATTAAATTTGCGTAGAATTTTTTATGCAAATGTGCCCATACGCAGAAATTTATAGTGCCATCGTCAGACTTCGGACATTGAATGCTATAATCATTACAAAATAATTTCAGAATTCCATGAAGATAATAATTGTTAATCTTTTTTATGTTATTTATTTGGAACTGATTGTATTTTATCTTCTCAATCTTCCCTCTTTAATATCGAAAATTAAAGTGTCAATTTTTTATTTAGAAAACTATTTTTGATCTCAGTCACCCTAAATATTACAGAGTCTGTAATAGGTAAATATAAAATATTGCGCGTTTCAGCTATGTACATGCAAGTATCGTGTCTGCAAATCATCGATCGCAACTACAATTCATCGAATAAGAGTCCCATTTTGATAAAACGAAAACCACGAACGAGACGATTGGCATGAGGTTTCTCTAACAAGTTGAAAAAATTCATTAAAGACTGGAATATTTTCAAAGGCGTTTATACATTTTTTTCTAACAATATTCGAGTCATACTATACTGGAAACTTCTCGCAGAACAAATTCTAGTTTCTACGGAACAAATTGCAACACTAATTTTTGGCGTTAATTTCAAGTCGAAATTCCAAAGTGTGGGCATCTTAATGGACATGGTATCCTGAATCAATTTACTATACTCGTATTTACTCCGGTCGGTGTTATGTGTGATTGCCAATCTCTGTAGAAATCAGGGGTAACATTACAATACGCTTTTAAACGGGGGTAGCTCTAAAACTATCGTGATTGATTGTTGCTTCCACTTGAGAAAAAAATCAACAAAACATCCGAGTCATGCGGTAGGGGGGGGGGACACCAGGCAGCTCAGTCTAGCGTCACTGTAGCCAAAATGCGCACAGTATTGCTCGCACGATACTGTATTTTGAACTCAGCTCCTCGTTTGGAAAATAGAGATTGGTGTTCAATCAAATCGATCAAATACCACCACCCAATACCAGAAAGGTGTCAAATTGTAATTGGAACCACCAGTTTTAGTGCTGAGAGTTTGACTCAACGTGGGTAGAAGGTCTGCCTGTCCTAAGAGTAATTGCTACAAGATCCTTCTATCCAGCTCTTTCCACGACTGCACTAACCTGCCGATTATCGCTAGAGGGCGCAGGCAGTCAACCGACGAATTTGTTTCCGACACTTGATGGAAGATTAGTCCGTCGAGACAGAAGTTTTGTTGATTGCCTGTTTACCCATCGACGTTTTCAGCAACAACCTGTTTATATGCGTTTGGTAATCGAGGTTCGTGGAATGGGGGACAAATATATCAAGCGATTACTGTACTCGGTACATGCACTCACATGTACTGTACATAAGTTTTAATTTGCAGATCAACCTTACGTTGTATTTATTTAGTACCGGGGGGGTTGCGGGAATAGTTTGTTTTATGATTGCGTGCGTGTGCGTTGGTTGGAGGGATGCGTAGGCGTATTTGCCAGGCTGTAACCCCAATAAATTTGGTACCCCTTCACAGGAAGGAAACAACGAGTGCACTGCAAATATGGACGACTTGGGCTCCGTTTTATCGGTCACCGTAGGTGATTTGAATGGCTTTTCGCAATAGTGATTCATTGTGAACTGAATCTGTAAAAGCAACAGCGTCTTTACATTTTTTATGACCTGGGAAATATTAAAACGGGACAATGTGTGTGATCGAATTGTCGATTCATTAAACTTATATTAAACTAAACAATATAAGTATATAAAAGGCAAAGTCGTACTTGAAATATAATAAAATAAAATATTCATTATAAATTCATAATAAATTCATAATGAAATACTTTTTTCGTCCGGTGCTGTCCCGGAGACAACCCCTTTTTCATTATGAATTTATTATGAATATTTTATTTATTTTATTATATTTCTATTTATAATTCTATTTATTTTTGGTACACCTTATTGTTTCCTTACGTTTGTTGTTTGTTTTTCCCCACTCAAATTCCACAAGCGATAGAATTCATATGTTAAATCGCCTGAAATTGTGAAAATTATCCGTTGAATTGTAAATGTTGAATAAAAATGGAGGTTGTGCCCGGTACAGGCCGAACGAAAAAAGACGAACGAGAGTTGGCGATAACTCTTCTAATATAATAATAGTAAACTATTATTTAAAATGAAAAAATTAAACTAAAAAACCGTGGGAACTGACGCTCCAGATAAGACGATGACGTAAATGTTGAGATAACGGTTTGCAACTAGTCAGCTAGATCATAAAGAATGTTTACGTAAGCACCGATTCAAAATAAAAATAAAATTAAAACAATTGAAGAAATTTTCAAGTATTTGCATGCTCATATAGACAGCTTGGGATGCCGTTCATCAAATATTTCTCTGCTATGTCCTGTTGTGGGGGGTGGGGTGAATAAAGACTTGTTTTGATGTTGAGAAGAGAGAGTGGAAGAGTGATGTTGGGAGAGGGGAGAGGTGTTTCTGTGTTGGTAATGGGCACTGCAAGGCGACCTGTTGCGAGGGACAAAGGGACGTCCGTGAGGCGGCGGTTGCGACATTCGTGTACAGTCGCCGAGAATCGATATTGGTTTTACGCTCGACTTGAGAGCCTTGCCAACCAATAAGCTAGAGGCGGACGTGTTGCACCAACAAATTAGGAGGGATCGCAGAATCACATTAGAAAAGAGAAAGAGAGAGAGAGAAAGAAGAGAAAACCTCATTTGTGTCGAGCCTGCTTTTTGCCATTCCATCTTTCGTTTTCCTTTTACAGACAGGGAATTAAATAATGCACCGACGGAACGCCAAGTCCCTGTGCTCTTTGCCGTCCTGATTAGCGATTTTGTGCACTTAAACGGTGATGGACGCTGAATGCTGGCAGTAAATCCAATAACTGTTTTAGTAGACTTGTTGTCTCGTGTAAAACAAATGACACTGTAAGGCGTCAGTTGAAAAAGATAGAAATTACCATTTCATTTGAAGCTCCCATGCTCCGAAATCTTAACAAAATATAAATATTATTTACGAATTAGAATTAATTTTTAAAAATTGAATAAATCGCTTCCAATGCATCGGTTATCCCATCAATTTTATTATTAAGTTAACATTTATCGGACCAACCACATATTTTGCTTGACATCTTTCATAATTCTTATTCCTTATCGTTAAAATTGCCTCAGAAAATTATTGAATCGTTTTCAAGAGCGCGTTGGAATTGAGAAAATGGTTAAATGGTTTGTTCTGTTTGAAAATTGTTGTTTTAACCCAACAGGCGACATTGATGTAATTATGAACCGATTTTACGTTTATTAGTGACAGTATCAGTGATAGTATGTGATATTATGTGATAGTATTATACAGTGATAGTATGTGATAGTATTATACAGTAATATTATGTGATGTTAGTGATAGTATCATCACCGAAAGTTGTCGGTATTTGTTATTTTTGGACACTATTGGCGCCACCTACCTCCCTGATCATATGCGGAACCCGATAAATTGATTCGATTCCGAGATGGTTGATCTCGTCACTTAGACACCAAATGTTACGCACCAACCGCTAACCTTAATACGTCAACGCTGATATTTCGACAAACCAAGTACTCATTATTTCCAGAAATTCGGATTCCCATTTTCTCGCTCGCTCAACTTTAAATCTGTTTGGTCGTGCGCATTTTTGGCGAATTCGCTTTAGTGACTGCGCTCTGCATATAGACGTGCTATTTAATAAACATGATACAAGACGAGGCAGTGTGGCTTTTATGGCTGCGCCAAATTGTGATTCATTTTATTAAACTCAGCAAATTGCCAAAAGGGGGCTTGCAACGACCTATTGGCGTCTGGAAAAAAATATGTACGAGCTATGCTTAGCACGCTGTTACTTGTGGCTGCATCTAACCCCCCCCCCCCTGCCAACTGTTTTCTTTTTACGTTTGGCAGAGCAATGGCCGCTAGCCAGCAAAAGCACTCCCATTATACCCTGGTCACAATGGTTTCTGCATGAACGTGTTTGAGAAATTTGAATTCTGCTGGAGATTGGGTAAAATGGCTCTACGAGATCAGAGCCGCATTCCTGAAATACAGATCTGGTGCCCTATTGGTATTAAAAGTTAAACGCGCCCCTTTCCCACCACATTTGGGATATTGTCATTAGATATTGACACCGTCGAATTGTCATTCGAGAACGCACCGTATTTTCATGTCATAGCACCGACTTGCCAGATTGTGGCAATGCCGAGAAGCACGTTATAAATTCATATCTCATGAACGCAGCAACACGAATACCTGAAATCTATAAACTTATCTTGTCACATTGGAAGGGTGTGCGCAAACAAAATGGCGAATGCGCTCCATTTTGGCGACGTTTCGTCCTGAGGAAGAATAATTCTGTAGCACTATCTCTATCAGCGATGCAAATTCTCACTTCCACAAGTGAAAGCGGTATTCAAAGACGAAAAGATGTTGAATGATAACTAAGCTGATCCAGAGTTGTCGTTCCGCCCCCTCCTTGATCTAACCGTATAGTTCTTTGTCCGCGCATCATGCACAGGGGGCCAATTTTCTCGTTCGTTTTTCGTTTAGAGATGCCGCTTGCCAGAACCCAGTAAAAAATAAATCCCTTGAAACAACAACAAAATTGGAAGTCTGAGCGCGCAGGACCATCGTAGTCGTATCGTTGGCCCCAGGTGATTGCCAGTGAACTCGGATCCGGGTCCGGGTTCTTACCGACAAATTTGCCGGGTCAATCGAGTTTGACCCGTTCTCCTTGGTTTTGGCACACGCTTCAGTGTGATTTTCACTAACAGCATCCTTGTTTAGCAGCAGCTTTGTTTCTGCTGACATAATGCGGCTATTCACATTGTTCGCAACGAGGCAACACTAGGGTCGCGACTATCGCTCTGCGCTTATTCGTTTCGTGTCAGTTATCCTGAGCGCCACCATCGGCGAAGTCGTGCGCTAAGGACATTGAACGTTCACCTCTCCGAGTGTCTCCTCATCAAGTGATTCTTCCGGTCCATTTCAGTATCCAACCCAATATGACTACGCAACCGAATGTCAACGACGGTAGCCCCGCCCCGTGTCACTTCGTGAATAGGCTGCCGTCATTGGTACATCGTAGGTCTCACTTTTCATGCAGCCCTCCAACCTCAAACAAGCACAAATAATAGAGAGAGCGAAAGAGAGAAGAATGAGAAGCTGGCTAAAAGCATTTTTAGGATCTTTATAGATTGTATTTTGTTTACGGCTCAACTAACTCCATGCGAGCGTCTACACTGGGATCCATAGAAAAGAGCACCCCAAGAAAGGTATCAATATCTTCGTGAAAAATGCTTAGATATAAATTAAATTTGGCACTTACATAGAGCATTAGATTTGGGGAAAAATTGAATTATAAAATGTGCTAAAAATGTTCTCCGGTGGCATTGACACAATTGTGCCTTAAGTCAAACGCGCCATTCTTCGATTAACGAATCGATTATGGATTATGCGTCCATGCATTAAACATCCAAGTTTTCTTAATTCGCTGTATGAAGTATGCTTGGACCTTGGACTTGGGTATTATTTCAAACATACTTAGCAAGGTGCGTTTAGACATTGAACAGAATCGACACGTGCCACTCGTCCGTGATTTGACAAGAAAACACGCGGCGCTCTCGAATGACGATTCCCCCATCTCAATTGTGCTCAAAATTTTCAATTGTGCTTGAGGGCATGTTCCACTTTTAATAAGATTCGAGCACGTGATTTGTATCGCTCGCGATGGACACGATCTCAAAGGACAATTTGCCCCAATTTCAAGCACATTTGAAATCTCTCAAGCAATTTAAAGCATGCTTACCATGTGACTAGGATATAACTCCTAGTTCAACGAAAAGAATTCCAGTTCGACCGAATGCAGAAACGCCAACAGATACCATCACCGATTTGCTAAATATTGGACGTTTGCGATTGAGTCTTTCAGCAGCAACATATCTCTTAAATAAAATAAAGCTGATATTCAGCGCCACCAATTAATCACGGCAAATTTGAATCTCTACTAATTAAAGTAGAACACTGCAACATTTCATTTAAATCGAAGCATTTTTCACGAAGTTGTGAACTTTTTTATTTGAGGTGCTCTTTTTTTATGGATCACAGTGCATATAGGATTGTGGCTAACTGTCCAGGGAACCAATGCTTTTGTGAAAAGAATCCTCGTGTCGTGTCCTCATGTAGACTTGTGTCACAGCATACTGCACTTCTGAATGGTGTACAATTTCAATAAGGGACAAAAAATAGTTCTGAAATTCCCAGACTATTATGTATTAACTACAGATAGTTAATTCTTTTTAATGGCATGCAATTTTTGATATCACTTGTCCGAAATAAATGTTTTTTTGCGAAATATTGCGCCATCTCTAATTATCTAAGTTTTCAATAATTTATCCATAGATCTGAGATATTTGTTAAGGAGGTCCACCAGCGTGTTCGCCCTACTCTACGAGAGGGCACCAATAACTGTGAAGTGTTTTGGTGATTAACCTGTTTGCCCAGGGCGCAAGAAGGTCTCACGATAAATGCTCAGGAATACCTATATATGATGCTAGTCAACTGGAATGCACTGCTGATTGCTTCATATTTTTGCTGCGGGTTCTTTTATGTTTTCTTTTGGTGGAGCGTCAGGCTATTCGGCAGGAAAGGACGCCATTCCACATTTTTCAAAGTATTGACACCCACTCGGACACCGTTACACTAGACAAGCATGGAAGTACTAACCGACGTGAGAGTCACTTATTTGACTTATTTAAAGAATCGTGATCTGAGGTACCATGTGTTACCGCTGTTTTGTGGAAGTGATCGTAAGAACGACGTAAATAATTGTACCCATATTGACCAAACAATGATAAGGAACAGTTTAAGATTTGGTCGTTGCGATTATGTAAATACGTTTTGTTGACTCTTATGAACAAGTATATCATTTATATAGAGATATCAGCCTTACAGTATCTATCCCTGCCCTCTTGAGCCGGTACAAACTACTCCTTAGAATCGTCGCCGGCTTTCCGCTCTTTCGATAGCGCATTCTAATATATTTGACCCGGTGATATTTGCTTCAAGCATGTTTATGAAATTTGAATTTAAGTGGATTTCGAGATCTCAGGCTCTTTTGAAATAGAGTTCATGTGGCGGTTTGGTATTTTAAGTGAACGCGCCCTCTTCAGCACAATTGTCATTGGATCTCGAGAACACGCAGTTATTTTCTAGGTCCGTAGCATGGAATGAATGCGCCCTACTCAAGCATTGTTCGATAAAGTATGCTTCATTGTGACAAGAGTATAATACTGTCGTATGATGTTTTTCTTTTAATCAGTATTGGAAAACCATTTGCTGCGCCGAACATTGTTTCTCGGTAAAATGCACCCGAGAATAAAATGAGCTGTTTTATGGAGCCCGCGTGGCCTAATATCCGGTTATCGGGTTCCTTATCCATCTTTGCTGGAGCACGTCTAACGAATTTAGGTAATTAATGAATAATTGATGGCATATCTTGTTCCCCCCTTCACCACCTCCTCAACACCAACATCGCATCTGTATTGGCGGAATGAATTCGCGTAATGTATTTAATATATTGTCGATTGTTATGCAAATTCGTCGTCCCCAGAAACGCGACGTCTCTCGGGATATATTCGAATGATCCCCCCTAGACCAATCAGACGAATAACTCATCTTAATGAACGCGCTTACGGACATACAAATACCTATACGAGTGCACTCGAAAAATCTGCGAAAGATATCTGATATTTGCGTGTCTTCGGCCCCAGTTGTATTCAGCGCATTTGCCCTATTCAAAAAGAGACAGTCACATCTAGGTCATATTGGCTTATCGCGTCGAATCGTGAGACGCCGTCTATCGGCATAGACGACGCCACCTTGTGGACGCGAAACGATTTTTTCCCCATTAACATTTCCGATACATGTTTCTGACAAGAGAATAGATCCGCGGGACTTCTGACGGGAAACACGTAACCGAATCTTCCCCGCTGCTTTATGGAAAAGAAATAGCGAGAGTGGGTCTACCATTTTATTAATAATTTATACGCGTACATAAAGAATTTTTTATGGCCGTGGGTCGATAAAAGGTAACGGTGTGACTCGTTTTTATTAGACATTTTGAACTTCTTTGATGTGTGAAGGGGATGTGGTCTTTGGGTCGACGGGTTTGTTTCTCTTAACGAATTCGGAGTCGGGACTGGGAAATCGAACGCAGCCCTCTGCTCGATCAACTTTAAAACTTTCCATTACAACTCAAATATTTTACGCTCGTTGCTATTAAAATGGCATTTGCTATTAGCACGCACTTTGCCAGAATTGTACGTATAGACTGGATTGAACTATTGGTCGTGCGGCCAATCAAATTTTAGCTGCTGTCGCTTCCAGAGTGGATACTTTCGACTCATTGCAGAGTTCACATTTGTCACCGGTCATTGAGCGGCCATTTTTCACCTAATGGTACAGTTGAAAATAGAACGAAACAATTCTAGAAAACGAATTGGACAGCCGGTTCTGATTTATCTGCGCTCTACTGCCTTAAATCTCGCTGGCCAGTCTCCTATTATCAGCGTTATGGAGACTTGCTCGTTAGTGGATGTTTGGTGGAATGACACCGATTGACAACGGCTTGTTCCGTGTCGATGTGCTTCAGCCAAACATATTGAAGACACTCCATGTCGGAAACGCGAGCGACAACAATGACGGCGCATTCGTGCGTGTGTAGCAACAGGAGTACGATAGCGTGGTGAATAATTAGTTTGGATATTACGAAAAACATATTGTACGACGCTTCAGCTTAGGGGCTTATTTTTTTTCTCAAGAAATCAAATGCGAACTCGTAAACAAAATTCGTCCAATGTCAAGCAACCTGATGCGCACTATATTATAGCGTGTGGCGTAATGCTATAACTGAAAATAAAATATTAAAAAAAGAAACGGTCACCTTTTTCGGTGTCAAGAGATTGTCCGGGAATCGGTTAACGTGAATTCGGGCAATGCATCGTACGTCACGGTATCAGATCCACGAAAAATGGTCGGCGAAACATCGTTCGACTACTACATCCCCAATGGCTCTATCGCTTATTGCGAGTTATTTAGAACGCTATTAGTCTTCAGTTCCTGTGGCCGTCTACTGTTTCGTTGAGAGTAGTTCCCTCGTTTAATTAGTTTTGAATCGTTGAGTGCCTCATCATTTCCAGATTGTCCTTAATGTGATTCGATAAGTTGATAGCTCGATGCTAAAGTAAAGCCCCCTGTAGCTATCGAGTAAAGAGAAAGTGATACAGAGTCAACGGACATATTTTTTTCTGAACGGTGTTTTTGATTTTCGAATATATCGTTAAAGGGTTATTGATTGAGGCGGATATTTTAAGTGCATTCTAGTGCATTTTGTGTCGTATGCCGAGTGCGCAAGAACCATCAACTTGGATGTCTTAAGTAGACGACAGATTCAATTTTTGCCAACGGCGGCTGGTGTCTCATGTTCCTGTAATTCGTACAGCTTTGAAAGCTTTTTCTCGCAACGTTCGATTAGCAGGCACTCTACTGTATTAAAGTTTTACTTTTTTATTATCGGAATTTCATACAAACTGCTCTGTTATGTCGGACTCATTTTTATTTAAGTTTTTTCGTGTGGTTATAACACGATTAGGTCAGACTTAAAATTTGAGGCAAATTCATATTGCACACGATCATTTTCATGCCAGAACAAAATTAAAAAGGTGTAATAATGATGTTTTCAAAAGGTGAAAACTTCCACACAATTATTTCCTGTTCTGTTTACGGGTTTAAATTGATGACGCTGTTTTCGCCATTGCTGCTGGCAAGACAGGCCCCGTCGTCTGAACATAGGACGAGCCGCAGCCGAATTTTATTTCTGTTTTCGTTTTACGACAGGACACAGAGGACGCGAATTGAATGAGAAATGTGTCAGGAAAAATTTGGCAAACTATGTTTTCGCGAATACGTAATAGACTATAGCGAGCTTTTGTGACTTTATAACCATATCACATAACCAAACATTTGATTCAAGATGATGTCAAGAAAGTGCATCGACGCTTTAATCGACTTCGAACTTGAAGCATTGCTTCCATTGACATTTCCATTGACATCGGCAGGGATCTGAGCATCAACAGGTGGCATGAAGAGAGCAATATTAATTGTTGTGCGGAATAGTTGAGGACCCAAAACAAACGACTCAAAACAGGATAGAATGCTATGCCATCTTTTCATTGGGGGTATTTTTCGTTCAAGTATTTTCGCTCAAATTCTTTCCAATCTCCACGCAGAGTACAAACGAAAAATTACGGACGATATGAAGCGGCCAGAGCTTAAATGGCAAATTGAAATATCATTTATTTGTGTAACTGGTATCGGGTGTAAAAAATATTCTGGTTGAATCTATTTCCCATCGCCATCCCTTAATGCCTACAGACATTGGAAATATATTGCGACTAAAGTCGTATGTGAGGCTACGCATTTTTCCATCGCTCGACTAACACCTCCACCAAAGCTAGATAAATCGCCCGAGCCACATTGCAACCTCATGATACCTGGTGGAGACGTCAATTCCACTATATACGTGTGAAAACGCGCAATAATCGTGTTGAGCTTTTTCGATCGCCCAGATATTCCAATACATTATACGTGTTGAGAGATTTTGGAAGAATAATCGACCTTTTAGGCACTCCAACTGAAAAAACGACAACTTCAGTTCTCGATTTCTGGAACTCTTCCGAAGCTATTATCCCGCCAACGCGCTGTTTCACAATGGGGGCTTGATTGGTGGGTTGTCAGGAGCTGGATCAATCCGGCGTATCTGGTAATGTGTGTGTGTTATTGATGTTTGGAGAAAAATGCCGTAAATTACGGAGCGTAGCTCCATTTCAGATAGTCCGAATCCTAGCTTTTTCGTTCCAATCGATCCTTTCCAATTCAACGAAATAATAAATTCGAAAAGACCTGCTCAATCATTGTAGTCACATAAGGCGACTTGATTTACCTTTATACAATTGTTGCTTATTCAATGATTATCAGGCATATTGCCAGCAATATGTTTTAAGACTCATTTAGGATATTGTTTTGAATATAGGACGTCTTTCGTGGAATTCAATCTTAAAATACTATTACTTCCATGACGCTTTCACGGAAAGCGTCAAGATTGTGACAACAACGGATCTCATAATGAAACTACCACTAAAACGTTACTGCAATAACAAATTCAATTTATTTTAGTGACTCCAAAATAACTGTCAAAGTAGAACACTTGTTTGTTTCTGAATTTTACGGTAGACGTTGACGGAGTCTATTTTTCAATACCGTCCCTCACTTTCAACTCATAATCCCTTCACCACAGCGAGGAGAGAAGGGGAAAAAACGGAACTTAAAAATACATTACAACTTTATCCCATTAGATCTCTAGCGAGCGAATTTTCTAAGAAAGATATAGCAGGTTAAATCCTCATGAGAACATTGACTTGGGAGCTATACTTGGGGGCACGAGGAAGTCTGGGAAGATTTGTCAGGTGTCCTCGATCGTCATAATATTATTTTATATTAAATATTATTTTAATTTAATATAAAAAGGTAATGGCAAAATGTAGGTTTTTCGTAGTCGTTCTAGATGGCGAACCGAAACAGTGGTGCCACCTTGCAAACAATTTGACAGGTTACTTAAATTTAAATGGATCGTCTAACCATTACCTAAAGCTATGATACTTTCATTCCCTTTACGACCTCCTTTAGTTATTCATTTTATGAGCGTAAAATGGATCCCTGAAGGCGTCATGTTTGTTTGACGATCCTTCGGAATTCGACGAATGTAAGGTCTTGTGGTGAACGTTCCTTGACAATTCGTTGTCAAATCGAGGCGGCTGGTCGCATGAGGAATTAAGGCCTTCAGAAAAATAACACACTGCGCGCACATCATGTGATTATACTACGAGGAATATATAGTGAGGGGACTAGGCATAAGCGCAATACAATTTTGCCATTAGGAGTTACAGGTGCGCAAATAATTTGATTTCGAGCTCGATTTTCCAGCTGTGTGCTAAAGCTCACTTCGCAGCGACATTGGTTCTGCGCTCCAGTCGCATTGCAGTTTTGCGAAATTTACGAATTTCCCGTATACGGATCTGTTTATGTACGAGAATAGACATATGGAGCTATCCACGACTGCATGCCATCCATTGCCTAATTATAATTTAAATATCAACTCCGTCTGCAATTCTCATATCTCAGTAAATTGTCTGATTTCCACTTTAAAATATAAAAGTGCAGGAGCGCACCGAGATGATTTCCGTATTTCGTTAGAGGATCTCAACTTCGAGTCTGATTTTTGGAGAAACCTAATTGCTGTTCTATATTGAATTTCTGTTTGGTTGAATATATTAGGTTCAATTTAATTATTGGTTTTCAGGCATCACCAGAATTCAAAATTATGTTTTTTATGTTTGTTTCACCACGGACTGTTTTGGTTGCGACAGCGCTAATTTATTTAACGATTGCGTTGCTGCCCCTAACGTAATAAAAGGTTGGCAATTACTCACATCACCTAGGGTTTGCCAGGTTGCTCGCGCCGGGGGAACAACTGTCAGGTTCGTACGGAATCAAACCTCAGACAAACCGATGTAGGTACGAACCGCCCGAGCTTCCCCCGATTCCCAAACTGTTTATAATTCAAATAAAAATCTACGTATCTATTACATATGCTTTTATTATTTTTTTTATATTCGCCAGATGTTTTATATGCGTTATTTTATTACCCTGAATTTTTTGTTTTGGGAACCCACCTACGTCTTCGCCTCGACACATCCCTCCAACTTTAATCACTATATGTCCAATGAGCGAAGCGATTAGGGGATCGAACCCTAACCCCTTTAATCCAATAATAATAATAGGAAAAGATTATTTTAACAGATGTGTGAGTTGGTGCCCCCTCCCCTCGCCACTTCTCCGGTGAGACGGGAATACTTAGGTATCCACGAAAACTCAAACACACAAAATCAAGTATCACAAAAATTTTTTTAACCAACGTTATTGCTACTCACCTTCACTTTTGATAATTGTCCCTCTCTATTCGTATTCAGCGACGACGTCGAGGGTTCAAATCCCGAAATATTTCAAAACTCGTATCTTGACAATATATTTCGAAAACACGCACGCTGTTTAAAAAAAGTCATTCTCGAGGCAGTTGCTCATCGACTAAATGTTCACTGATCATGTTCAACGATTGTTAAAAAAATAGACACTTTCGCACAAAAAAAGCTGTGTCAATGTTCCGGCATAACGCAACATGTGACGTGCATGCACGTACGTCTGCACGTACGTCTGCTCGAAAGAAATAAGGCGATCTGGCCGAAAAAGCGTCTAGAAAGAGAGAGAGCGAGCAAAATCACTGTAACAGGATCGACCACCTAACACGACTGTTGGCTGTTATGTGGGTGTCTAGTTTTACCTGTTGGCGTGGTTCATAGCAACGGGGGGGGGGAGGGGAAACGCCATACTCTTGGTTACGCACGGAATTATGGTTGCCTATGGGGGAAGGAATGTAAGGGAAGTGGGGTAAGGTCGTGGAGAGAGATGGGAGTTCGTTTTGACAAGGTGGGACAATTGCCTGGCGGCGAAATTGGAAACTGCCTGAATCTGAAATATGTTTTCGCTATCTCTTATTTGACAAGTGATGATTCCCGGTGGCAACTGAACGCGCATCTGATGGATGATCGACCAGTATCGATCTGTATCGATTAGTGATTGTTGACCGTATTGGAATCTTGGTGTGGTCATGAGATGCTATTTCGGATCGACAACTAACGGCCATTTCATTATGTTGCAGCAAAAAAGTTGTAATTCGAGTTGGTATTGAGGAAAACCAATTTGAAATTCGTCGATATTGCGTAAATCGATTACCTAAACCTTGGAACAGATTTTTTAAAAAATGTCCTTTGACAAATTATGAACACATGATCTTATTTATTTTTCCTGCTTCCTTTGACCAGATCGAAATAGACGGTTGTTGCGAGATCTAATATTTCTTATTTTTAATTATTAAATATTCTGCTTAATTTTTTTAAAATATAAATTTAAAACGATAATATTTTGTTTCAGCAGTTGGCCGCCGTAATTTCAAAGATTATTTTAAAAAGGTCCCATTATTTAATTTTTTTAACAAATTTCAAATTCTAATACGTGTGTTCTAATATTCTAATATGTGTTTGAATTTAGATATCACGAGTGCACTGTAGACGAAGAAGATATCATTTAGGATGTTACGAGGAACGAAAACATGGCGAAGAAAATATAAGGCTAGATCATGTTGCAAGAACTTAAGTTTAAAATGTTCCACCAAAGGTAGACCGAAGCAACGCCATCTAGGGATTAATTCGTTGAGCGAATGCTAACCTTCTCGAGTTGATCGATTGCCTCACTGTATACTGTATATCGCGTGTAATGGCCTGACCGAAAAGCGCGTAAAAAGAGACGCAACGCGTTCGTTTCACATTGACGATATACAACCGTAGATAGATCATACACCAAGGGATGCGGCGCTGCTCTCTCTCTCATCGGATCGAGGATGGAATGGGAGAACGGGGGAAAACTGTTGTGTCACTCGCGCACCGACACCGGTGACTAGATTGAACGTGGATCCAGATCCAGAGATCGTGTTCCTCGCGGCGCGCACAACCTGCAGGAGAGCGCTCTTCCAACCAACCGCCTTTGTCACCTTCCGAGAGCACTCTGCGGACGAACTGCTGGGTTCTTTTTATCAAAACACCTTTGTTGTGTTTTTAAATTTTAGTTTTAAAATTAAAATATCAAACCCACTCTGCAGTGCGCCACTGGTATGATCCGCACATTTCTACAATAAAAGAGTGACTGATTTAAAGTTGTCTTGCAAAAACGTTGCATCACGGGGTCTTAACGAAGTGATTGCGTTCTGCAAAATTCTTTCTTAATAGACTGCTTAAGTTAAAGATGAAGACTTAAAAGTACGTGTGCAGGTATCGACGCGTTCGGTAAAAAAAGTGGTGTTAGTGGGAAATTGGTGCGTAGGGCTTTGGGAATTGTCGTGTCGTACGAAAGAGGCACAAAAAAAACAGAGCTTCCCATAAGCATGCCCTTCATTCGTGATTATAACGCTTCGCCAAACACAATAACCGATAATTAGCGTTCCATCTAAACTAATTTTGTTTCACCAAATAACGACGCGAGAGGCTTGCAGTTGATTTCGATATAAACATCGGTCTCCTGAGATCAGCGTCTTTGAAGACCTGTGTGTCAAGTAATTATAGTGAATAAGGACACCGCAACGACAGACTGTTGATCTAGTGGATTCAGAGTTTGTCCGAGTTGTGGGTTGTCCAACATAATCCTTAGGTTGGATTGGTGATTTGGTATCAAGGTAAAAGCCTCGGCCTGCACGAATCTAAAATAAATATATTTCATGGAAGGATTTTTCTTTTGGGCGAGGGTTACGGGTCTCAGCAATAGCAATAGCGAACATTGTGCAGGAATGATGCAATTTCCTAGACGAGTGTTTGACTTGCTCTATAGATTAAAGGGGAAGGATTGACTGGCGTTCAGTTTTTGGTCAGTGTTCTCATTTTCCTAAGGAGAGCTTACATAAAAGACGAGTTGTACAATTGCTCGAATTGGCAACTCACGGTAGCAACTTGTTACATTTAATCCTAAAATAAACTTTCCGTAGTTACGACGGAAGACCACGTTGCCCTTTTGACATGTTGCAGGAAAGGTTAAGACATTTTTTAAAATGGCAACTTTTATTAAATAAAGGTTTGAATATGTACGACCCGTCGTGGCGCAGTTGGTTTATGACGGACTGCGGTTCGGCGGTCCCGGGTTCGATTCCCGGCGC
>JAQGBY010004572.1:0-16318 GCA_034698785.1 Mycogona germanica | reverse complement strand
CACACCAGATAACAGTTCCAACCAAGTAAACCAGATAACAGTTCCAACCAAGCACACCAGATAACAGTTCCAACCAAACACACCATACCACATACACCATACCACAAAATAAAATAACAATATTAAAAAATATAAAATAAGTAAACGTAAAATAGCCGGTTTATTTCATTGGTGGTTACTGTAAACCCAGGCAAAGCCTCTTCTTGTTTCATATAAATTTTTCCGCATTTCGAATGTGTATTTTTAATTATTTGTATCAGACAGCATCTTTCAAGGTACACAAGTATTTAGAAAAATATAAGCGTCATGCACCCCACATTTTCAACAATTCAAACATGTTTTTCGTCAGTTGCAGTGTAGCATTTTAGTTTAATCCTTATCCAAAGAGTTTGTAGCCGACTCTTGTTCGTCTTTTCAATTTAAACATTTCAGATTGTACCAGGCTCTCAAGACGCTACAATTGGCCTTGACTTATCAGGCCCACTAAGATGCCTCAAGAAATAGATGAAATATGATGAATTAAATACGATTTCAAGGAGTTACTTTTAATGTTGCCATTTACTTTAACGGCGAATTTTCTTGCAACGCCAATTTTAGGGAACTCCGAGGATCTTGAGAAAAAAATGATGCCAAGTAATAAAAAAAAGCTATTTAAGCAATTTAAGATTCTATTTTGGGTACGCACCAGGGTCCACTACATATTTGTTTTGATTTTTTTCAATTCACTGAACCAAACTTCACTCAACATAAGGCCACATTCCGGTCTCGTCTCGACAAACTGATCAAACTCCTACAACCTAGGACGGTCCTGGATGGAAACCGGACAACATCGCCTCAAAGCAAAATTTTTCGCTTCACTGATCGTCATAACACATTTTTTTGCGCATCACTGTTGAGTCACCACCGTAGTAGTAGTAGCCCAGGCCAAACCATCATCCTCAGCGAGATCTCCCCACTATCTTCAAACATCGATCTCTCTAAACGTGTTAAAAGTGAAATTAATGGGGCCTACCCCGTTCGTCCTAGCCCTCCCTCCCCTTCCCCAAATCTATCCTCTTCTCTCAGCACTCGCCATCATCCCCGTTAGGTCTAACGAACTCTCTTCTTTCAGGCTTCCTCAATACGCCCCCACCTCCTCCTCCGCTCCCCAACCGTCCCCGCCGCCCCCTGGCGAGAAAAATTGGGCGCGACGCCGAGCCGACGTGCCGAGATAAATTTGGCGCCGCGCCAAAAAAAGATGGTGCGAGAAAACTCAGGCCGGGTTGGCGCGAGAGAGAAAGAGATCCTTAATTCTTTCCCGTACTACGTACGTGCGACGTGCACGAGTACGTGCCAGTCCGCGTGCGCCAAAACGGACTCATCAAAAAGGGAGGAGGATGGCCATTGGCGCGGCGGCCATTGAAGACAAAACGGAACCAACAAACCGCGTCAGCACCCGCGATTTGTAACCGAGGGTTTGCTCGTCCTAAGAGGCAAATGTACGGCATGTTTACTTCCGAACGGCTTAACGAAATTGAATAAAACTTGACCTGTCGATAGTTCCGTATATTTATAATCGATCGCAAGTTATTTCAGATCTCCATTTTGCGTATTTCTCGAGATATCAGCCGTTGAAGTTTTAAAAGGGAAATTCCAAGATGGCGTGCCCACTTGACCAAAATGGCGCTGTCGTCACTCTCACGTGCTACCAATGCTGTCAGTGATATTTCCATATTTTCCATTTGTAAATCTCTAATACCTGAGACAGCTATTTAAAAAATTCGGAATAAAATGTTTTTTGTATTTAAAACAGATTAGATATTTAATTCGGAGTTTTCAAACAATTGAAACAAAAACACAACACGCTAATATGACTGAGACTTTCGAGCAAATCCAGGCAATTTCTCTAGTCTTACATATTTTTAAATTATTACATGCTGGGACAGCTTTGCAGTTTATTATTTTACTAAACTCTGTCGCCACCATTCTGTTTGTCTTTCTTTCGAGGCTAACTGTTTCGAGGTAATTGTGTAACCCGGACATGAATGGTCGGGCGCGAACAAACCGGGATCAGTCCCGAATTCACTCGGGCCCCCGAAAACCCATTTCGCGGTAACCGCACGACTGCGCTCCAGATTTTTACGCAGGGACCCACCCACCCCCCACACAAGAACCCGTACCACGAACGTGTAGATTGATTTCGGGAGTCTATTACGGCCGGCGCTCCCACGAGAGGAAACGTCATCGTCTCACCCCCACCCCCCCCGCACCTTCCCAACACCCCCAGACAACGTTCACTTCCGCCATCCCCAATTTTATTGGGCGCCAAACGGTCGCCACCAACTGCCGGAGCCTCCTAAAGCCGGGACCAACCCCACCAACGTTATGCAACTACCTACCCCCCCTACCTGCTACGAAATTCATTTGAAACTGGCGATTGAGCTAATTGATTCGTCCGAAACGACGGTCGGACGGGCTCCTGACCATTGGTCAGTTTTACGACTTCCAAGCGAACGCAGTCGACCATCTTCCGCACACCGCAAAGAATTAGTTAACGCTGTTTCTGCCGTTAAAACAGCTGATGGAGCCCGACAATAGAAAGGACCGGGCATTCAATTCTTTTCATATAAAACGAACCTTATTCGTAAAAATATTTCCACTAGAGAAATCGCGCTTCGCTCGACCGTAAAAGACTGTAATAAAAAGAAATTAGGATTCACCAAATGTTTGACTAATCAAATATCTAATCTCTTCATAACGAAAATGTATTTTCTTCCAATTTTGTGAAATGCAACTGTAATACTCCGAGGTATTAATTGAATAATAATTAGAAATTCGGGATCTAGTGTGGCAAATGTCGCCTGGCATCACCGGTAGCACGTGAGAGCGACGACAGCGCCATTTTGGTCAAGTGGAGACGCATCTTGGAACTTCCCTTTAAACTTCAACGACTGATTTTTCGAAAAATACGCAACATCGAGATCTGAAATAACTTGAACTCGATTACAAATTTGCGGAATTATGTACAGCTCAAATTTTATTCAATTTCGTTAAGCCGCTCGTAAGTAAACTCCCGAACAGACACCAATTTAGGATTATAATATAGAATAAAATCTGGTAACATAACGAATTCCTCGTTATTCGTTTTCTTAAAATCTGGGCGATGCCTGAAGACGAGACTCGACTCGCATAAATGGCGTCGTCTTTCATATTTTCGACACCTCGATAATATTTTGACACCTCGATAATAACAGTTCGGTTAAAAACGGTAAATTATGAGTTTCGATTTAAAAAAAAAATACAACAGTTATTTTTTAAAGGTATTTTCAGTAATTGAAGCGCCTGCTGCCCCAGCTCAAAGACATTGCACTTGCTTTGCACCGACCCCCGATTTTCAAAAGTTGGCAATTACCACATACACCGCGGCTCACACTGTTGCCAACTTACAGGGCGTCCATTGTCGTCTCTCTTTGAGTGACTGCGAACGATCGACGATTGGTTATCCAGCCATGTGTTAACAACCGGAAGTACTGATAAGAGTACTGTACTGTCTCTCGAATAAAAAATAAAAATTTGATAACAGAAACATTGACTTTACTGGAACTGCACGAAGCACTCCGTCCTGGCACCAGGTGTTGACGTCACCAATAAGTTCTCAATGTGAACAAAGGCCAACAATAGATTGGGCTCAGCACACCACCACATTTGAAATTTGTTAACAGTGGATGGATTACGCAATCCACACGCTCTTGCTCCTCCCTCTTCAGCCATCAATCCCACGGCTATAAATTGTAGTCCGGCCCCTAGACCTAAAACGACACCTGGGAGATACACCACATTCCCTGAATGATACAGGCTTGGGGGAAGGGGCTAAGTTAGCCAGAATTGCTTCCTCCCGACGTTCCACGCTCTTCCTGATACGAGAAAGGACACAAAAAACTGATATCAAATGGAAATGGAGATGACGTCATGGCTTCAAAATGGCCACCTATACAGATTCACCTTTCCCAAAAGATTGTCCAGAGTAAAGGAGTCATTTTGGCCCTTCAGTTTCTAAAAAAGCAGTTTTCACACGAATTTACTGATAATAATATAATCCAGTTGTAAAATTGGAATTGTATATAATTTCACGATTCGCTTTCATTTCTCTAATCATTAACAAACACGGAGCAACGAAACATGAGATCAGAACCATGTTTGGCGTTTGGCGGCAGTTACTGTCTGATTTATACAATATTCGCCGTTTTTAACGCAAAATAATTCTTTTATAAGTTTAAAAAAAAAAAAATAGAATTTCCTCGAAAAGTTTGCCGATTATCTTCTGTGAGAAAACTCAAGACACATTAGGCCAGTCGTTACCGAATAGAGCGGACATACAAAGCTCGTCTACTATAAATATTCGACAGAGTACACAGAGCGATAAGCCCGTCTATTTATATATATATACGGCGAGCCGAGCAATGAAAGCAAGCGCTGGAGAATAAATAATTCATAATTAAAGAGAACAACATCCTTGGCTAGACTGCTGCTACTGTGTTTGCATTGGAATGCCTGGAGGAAATAGAACGAGCCGCTGCAACGAGGGACAATCGAAAAATTCACGACCCACGAATAGATTTTTTGTAGCATAATTTATAGCGGTTAAAACAAGCGGTAAACCCCCTTAACAATAATTTAATTAATAGTTGTCGATAGTTAAGTGAAATTTGGCATGTTTGGGCGAAACCTCATTAAAAAAAAGTTAAGCTTAAAAAATGAGTTAAGAAAACTAATGAACTGGAGGTACATTTTCGTCTTTCAAATTTGATTTTCAACATCAAATTACGTCATCTGCTACGACGAGTCGTACTTATATTTCTTGAACTGGACAACTGGACTCTGAAAGTTCGTTTCCCCATAGAAAAACAGACAAGAACAATTCATCAATTCAAGAGCATTTCCAGAGTTCGGTCTCTCCTGACTTCCTATGCCAAAGCATTACAGGCAAGTTGACAGACCACTAGACAATCAACTGTTTCCCAAACACGGGCAAAAGCGAGCTTCGGGGCCTCTTCCAGAGACACTCAACGCAACCAAACAATGATTATTTGTCGGAGTCTAGCCGTCATCCCGGCGAAAAAAGAAAGTAAAAGTTGCCCAGACTCCTCCGACGGATCATTTTTAAGAAGCCGTTGTCTTGTCTCCTCTCCCTGAAGATCCAGACAGAGAGAACATCTTTCTTCCAGCAGCCAAGGCCTTATACAACATCCCTCCGTCTGTGACCTTCACCCAACCGTTATAAAAGGCCACATCTCTCATGTTGTTTAAGAGATAAGACTTAAGACTTAACTAGGTCTACGATCATTTCGTCGGTGCTGTTGTTCGTGCATTCAGAGCCTTTATTGTTTTTGTAGAACTACTTGAAACCGGCAGACAATGTTTACTTCGCCGACGTTATTACGAGCAGACAATAATGTTCGAGACAATTTAAATGTATCGAAATTAAATTGCACCCTTTTCGAAGAACCGCTAGGATTCCTTTTGGCTATGGACGCTGCGCTTCAACACTAGGTGACGTACGACTGAACGTCTTCGCTGTGAATTCGATGCCGAATCGAATCACCAATCCGAAAAAGTGTTGGGTGCCTTTTTTAATGAACCATACAAAAATCTTGATTCTAATCCTGAATGCCCCCATTTTTAATTTTTCCCAAAGTTGTCTGATCTAACGTTTACTTACGAACGCCTTAACGAAATCAAATAATATTTGAGCTGTAAAATAGTTCCGTTAATTTGTAGTCGAGTGCAACTTATTTCAAGTCTCGATTTTGCGTATTTCTCGAGATATTAGTCGTTGAAGAGGTAAGCATTGTCATTAAAAAGGAAAATTCCAAGATGGCGCCGTCGTCGCTCTCACGTGCGCCAATCACGTGCTACCAGTGATGCCAGCGACATTTTCCACACTAGATCCCCAATTTCTAATTATTCAATTAATACCTTCTGAGTGCTGCAGTTGCATTTCACAAAATATGGGGGGAAAAGAGATTATATATTTAAATTGACAAACGTTTGGGGAATAACAACTTTATCTTTAAATCACGTTTCGCGGCGCCATTGCCATGACGTCATAACACGTGACGAATCTCCAACTCCAGGGTTCTAACGTATCTTTTATGAATCAGAAATGAGTTTTGCAGAGTTTAAAAAAATATTAGAAAATACTTGTCATGGGAGCCATGACAGGAAGCGGACAATTTCTCAAGTAACTCATCAATAAAATCATATGAATCCATACAATTAAGGATTGAAATAAGTGAAAAAGCTCACCAGGTTTTCCAGTAAACGTGCTGGTAACTCGAAACGGTGGTTTTCAAAGCAATTTTTTTTTAAATAAAAAACACACTTGTAAACAAACGTGCGCACCACTAATAAAATCTCAACAATATCAACAGGGTCGGGGTGGTAACACTTCCGCTGCCCGGCAGATGGCAGCACACGACTCATGAAGCAGTCCGGCGCCTGCAATTTGTCGGAACCATCGGCGTTCATTGGGGTGGAATTTATTTTGATACGGAGGGGGAGGGGTCGCCAAAGTTACATCAACAACAATAATCATGGCAACCCGGACGACTATCGGCGAAAGTGGGCCAGACGCCAAAAGGTTTTTATGGTCCTCGATGCATTATGGTGAGAGCCCATTTCGAGGAGCCCATAAGCCAGAGACAGAGTCACCGCCGCCAAAGAATGGGGACCCCAACACGCTGCGGAGCAGCTGTCTTCCTACTACACTAAATCCCCGAACTGTATCCACTTTGCACATTGAATGGGGGAGGGGAGGTGGTGCATGTGTAAAGGAATTGCGGAAGAGAAATACAAGGAGATGATGACAAGTCTAGAGAGAACAAGGAAGGTGGCAGTCTAACGCCCCTTTGGTGATTTCCAGCGAATCAGATGGTTACCCGATTATTGATGATCACGATAACCATCGATGGGTTACAATTACAATTACAACATGTACCCAGAAGCAGCAGGGGATGGGGGCCTATGGCGAGGGTCGAACGACCAGTTAAGGACAAAGGTGCGATTGTCCTGTCCTTGAGAGAGGCTCTTGAGAATCATCAAGGCAATTCCACTGTCTACACACTCTGGGGAAATAGGAGTTGAAGTACGAGTCACATCTACAATGCAGCTCCTGGACCATTTTAGTAGTTATTTTTACGTTTTCAAAGGTGAATATGGATGTGGCGAACCAAGCGCCACCAGCGACGACAACTGGAGCAACTCGAACTCTTAGAATTGCAACGGATTTTCAGCTCTTTCAAATGCAGTTATATTCTGTATCAATGATATATCAATTCTGTTAAGACAGTTGGGATGACAAGAAATTAGAATTCTATTTTTGCCATGGTGAGTGGGAGGGTACGATATCAGATTCGCGTTAAAGATCCTTTCCTGGGTAGCGAACCTAGGCTAGGCTAAATTGCCACCAACCCACATTTCTTTGCACTTCTCACATTTATATCGATAAGTTGAAATCAACATATTGAAGAGAAAAAAATAATTTACAACTGCGTTTCTCTTCAGTATTAAAATATTTCAACCAATAACCAGCTCTAAAAACTAATCACATTAATTTCCTTCACACTTTTTAACCTCGCGATTCGTTATTCGCAAAATGCATATAATTAAAATCGCCAGTGATCAACCCGATAACAAAACCTGATCAAAGTAAAAAGACATCTGCACTCTATCCATATTCGTATATATCCTTGGAAACACCCCCGCTCAACTATCAGGGATTTGCAGCCAATAAAAATCCGAGCAAAGTCGAACATCAAAAAAGTGGAACAAAATCGAGCACCTAGAAAGTGACATCCTCGCTCGACGCGGCAAACGAGCTTTACTTTTCCCCGATCCAATGTAGTGCACTCTCGCAAATAAATGTTTTGACCCTTGCCAATATAACTAGCGAACCCTCGTGCCGCTGGGGGTCGCCTCACTCTCGAGACTCTTAAATCCGTCAGAGGACGCAACGTATTCCACTCCCGAAAGGCGGCGTACGAACGAATTTCTCTAACCCGAAAAATTCAGAAGATGTCGGCCGGAATCGAAACCACTACGTCACTCGACACCTCAGATTGAGACTTCGGGTCTCGGTAGCATTTTTGGCGATCCCGTGGCTCGACGATGAATACTAAAATCCAGAGAATCGGTGGCAAGCAAACAAAGAGAGACAGTGAAGGGCGAAGGTCGTAGTACAACGGGAACACAGGTACACATCCACAATCCTCCCCCACCATCAGTTCTACGGTGTGTGGAGTCCTTCATATCTGGGTCACACAGGTGCGAGTCGGACAATATTTGACAACACACTGGAAAAATAAACGCGCCCTCTCCTCCCCTCCAATCGATTTCGAGATCCCCCTTCATTTCAGAAGGTCACACCGAGGCAAGTTTGAGTAAATAATCGTTTTAGAGGCGAGGAGGAGCTGTTAAAGAGTAACTTTAGGTAAGATGAGGGAACGATTGATGTCAAACAAATGTGATGTTTTCCATATCGTTCAAATTTGATTCTCAACATCAAATTACGTCATCTGCGCATGCGCACAATCCACAATTTTCATTTGCATTTTCGTCAGGAGTTTGACTGAAATTGCAAGTTGAGGAATCAACTTCGATTTATGGTCGCCTCATGAGTCCCCAATTTCAGTATTTGAGAATCACTGCGCCCTCGATAAAGGCACAATCATGATTCAGCAGCTGTTTTTTTTGGCTATGAACTATTTTTTGGCGGATTGCGACTGTGCGTAGTCAGCCAATGAGATTTCTGCAAATATAATTAAAATTGTATTTCCAATTGTATTTCACAATAATTGACACTCCACAAGATGGCCGCGCCCATCATGGTATCTAGCATTTATTGCAATATTGTTGGTTTTTATACAAAAGCGCTTTTAAAAAGGGCCTCACAAAACCTCGATATAATCGATAAAAATCGCCGAATCGATCATAAAATGGACATAATCGAGTGGCTCGATATTATCGATGCAGACGATAATCATTTTAAGAATTTACTGTAAAATTCAGAATTTCATCATCAACATGGTGATGACGAAAATAAGGTATTCAGAAATCCTCAGTTGAGAACTTGATTTTCTGCCAAGTTGCTCCGAAGTTGATTTTGAGAATGACCAAAATACAGCCCCTGAACGAATCCACATAGTTTAGAATCCCATCCCACACTACCAATGAACCAAATGTCGTCCTTTCCTCCTACTTTTGTTGAAAATTCATAATATACTCTGAATCTCTATTTTCCCAACACATTTAATGTGTATTGCGAATAACTTAAGCATTCTGAATTAAATATCAAGTACCAAACAATAGAAAATCAAATCGACCAAACCTGGAAATGGCCGAAATCCAGTTAACGTCATGAATACCGGCAAACCAACCACAGCACAGCGCCTCTTAATAATCAGTCTCAATTGGTCAGATCCGAATATAATCACTTACCTATAGATAAACGAGAATTAAAAAAACAAACAAAACAAATCAATAAGTAATCAATCAACAATTCCAAGTCACAAGAAGTATTATTGGCCACGTAATCTGAATCTGAATCTGAAGAAATTGCCAAAATGTCAATGACAATTGAGATCTCTCTCTCAAGCGCGCTGAAGAGGTCACAAGTGTAACAAGGGTATAAGACTTTCATGTTTCTACACTGTTTATCTGTCCCGAATATTCGCTTACATCTATCCACTGACGAAAGACCTTACGGACGAGTTACCACCACACACGGAAGTGAAATCAGAATTTGCAGTGTGACGTCACAATTGCGTGACCACGAGTTCGGCCATAGAGAACGCGAACACGATGGACGGGTGGGTGATGAAGGGAGAGACGTTGTGCGGAAGAGGATGAACTCGTTTTTCAGGTCGTCGCTGAGTGGAGGGCCGAGTGACGACGACCATGAGTCCAGACAACATCCAACATATTCGGACGAAACGTCACGAACTCTCAACCCCCCCCCCCCACCCACCCAAGGATAGAAGATTCCGTCGAGATATCAGACTTTGTAAGCCTCAGAGGAAGTCAAGCAGAGTCACACCTAGTGATCGTAAATTAATCCTATATTATAAAACTAAGAAACTGATTTTCCTGTCCGGAGACAAACTCTCGAACGGGAAAATCAAATTGCATAACATTTTACATACCCTTAGTAGACCACCACAATAAAACAACCGTAACAAAATTTTGGATAATCTCCCTTTCGCTTCAAACTTAAAAAATGGCGTCTCCACATCAAAAGCATGACGTCGTCGATTTCACGAGACAACCAAGCAAACCAGATAACAGATCCAAACACATACTGGAATAATATTTTCAATATTAAAAATAAAATTAAATCACAATATTAAAAAACCTAAAATAATCAAATGGATATTTTAAAAGATTCTTTTTCAATTAATTATTGTCAAACGATTGAAAATCCAAATTTCGAAGCTGTTACTCATGTACCAGGGATGGGACAATGGATCAGGAATTAGGACATGATATGCTATTCGACGATATATCGCCATCTGGAGTCTCTACAGTACTCTGGACACATGATTGTCAAACGGTACACCAACCGCGGGTTATGGAACAGAAAATACGTTGCCGAGGACGACGCCCACACACTCTAAACGCATATTACTCCACACCACCCTAAGCGATCCTCCACGTCCACGACCACAATCTTGGTGGAGTTGGGCAGGAAATAGTGTAATCGTTAATTTCAATGAACAATTGCCACCCCATAAATTAGCATGAACAGACAAAATGGCCACCAGGATCACGAAAGAGATGACCTACATACGGCAAACCTAGGCGTTTGATGAATAACTAAATCCGGACGTGGATCTAATCCGATGGCAGGCCACCCAACCCATAGATCAAACAGATTAGTTTAGACTAAGGCTTTCCGATGTTAATCTGTTCAAAAGCTTTCAGGCAAACACTAAAAGCGACTCTTGGCATCATGAGACCCACCTTTATGGGGCGTATAATTATTAAGGAAAATTTCTAATTGAGTTATCACTGAGTAGAACCAATGGACAATAACAAGCGGAATTTTTTATGCCATTTAGCATTAAGTAAGCAGCAACAAAATTGTCGTGCAAGGTCTTTTGAACAAATGACGCAATTTTTCTTTAAAAGTGCAAACATATTTATTCGATTATTTTGATAAAATCAGATATTGGCATCTTATAAATACCATAATTTACAGTCTCACGAATCACGAGAATTTGTGCACAACGGGGGGGGGGGGGCGTTCAGAAATTGGAACAAAATCGACGAACACAACACGATCTCAAAATTGAATACGCGTCTCTCATGTTTATAATGACGTCACGGGACATTTGTGTTCGACTGCAAAAGCAAACTAATCGGCCATTTGTAACTTTTTCTACGTCAACCACCAACATGAAAGATAACAAACAAAATGCTGATTTAGCATTGTATCTCATGTTTGTTACTTTTTATCACAACACAACAAAAGATCACACAAAGAGATAATTTCTGCATCAAGTACAATATTTGAACATGAAGTTGAAGTTATGAAAAATATAAACGAAATTTTGAAAATAGTTTTTGGTGAATAATGCCACTAAATGAAATTTTTTTGAGTTCAATTTGAATCGATAAGATATCAATTCCCAACCAGAATTCAATTTTTTTCATGTGGCCATTGTTTTGTGTCCATATTTCGATCGACAGTTTTTTAGGCAGGTTTAATTACTAGTTTCAAAATGAAATACAGATTGGTGGCCAAGAGTTATCATCAAAATAATATTTTTTGTTATTTTTTAAAAAGGGTCGCGCCCACAGTTAGAGCCCAGAATCCGCCATTCAATCAATCAAACCTGCATAAATTGCTCGCTCCATGTACTTGCGTATGTACTTCGGGTACTGCAATATCACGGCTAATAAAATAAAATCGCCCGAATCCCAAGCCACCCTCGTTTCCGACACCAGAGGGGTTGGGGTTTGGGGGTTACAGCAAACAGATGCTAGATTTTCGCCCCCGCATTCTGTCGTGACCTACATTTCCGTTCCTAGCCTCAGAAACTCGCTAGTTTTGCATAAAACCCTGTTCCTCGTTCCTAACACCATCACCCCAACACCAACCATTAACACCAGTATTTTTTTCAATAGTTTCGCAGCAAACCCGCTCTGTGCTGATACGAATCGAACTATTTAACTATCTCCAGTGTGGTTGTTGGATTTTAAGGGGGGCGTGACGCCATATGTGGGGGGTGGTGGAGAAGTGAGGTGAACTACAACTCTCAATATCCATTTCCTGGTAGGGGGGTGGCCAAAAAAATAAGGCTGACATGTGCAGCGCGTAGATTATTATTACTATTTCCCCCAATAACATGCCATATGTTTTGGTATGGAAATTAACAGCAAAACCGATCCATTTTTTTAAAACCATAAATTTGTTTAAATTGTTCCTGGTGCCATTGTCAAATTAACCGTCGATACAGCGACCTAATCAATCTCAATTCAAAATCTGATACAAAACCCGCTTTAAAATAAACAGGCAAACAAAAACCCTTTCCAACGAAAACTAATCAACGAGCTTGAGCTATTTTATCGATACCTGAAAATCGTTATCGCAATAAATTTCGAAGAAATATCTTTGTTTAAAAAATAGCGTCGACCTACATGTTACAAAAGAAAACCGTTCGACAGTCTCAATGATGTAGGTGTATTGATTTCTCGGAAAAACAATCAGGAGCACAATGAAGCTAGATCGGCCTAGGCGTTGCACATATATATCTAGACGCCGCGCTTTATTACTAGGTGGCGGCACACTTGTAGTCATTTATCAATTTACAAGAATGTTACCAGGGCTTTGCCTGGGTTTCCAGTAACCACCAACGAAATAAAAAATTAATTGTTTAAATTTACCGACTATTTTACGTGTACGCGATAACACGCGATAAACGCAAACGTTAAATGTGAAGTAACTCATTTTGCACGTGCTACACTCTGTAATGACGTCAGGCAGTGATGCCTCAACATGTTTTTTAATATATTTAAAATTTGGATTTTCAATCGTTTGTCAATTGTTATTTTAAATTGAAAAAGAATCATTTTTAAAATATTTATTTGACTATTTTATATTTTTTAAATTGTTATTTTATTTTTATATTGAAAATATTATTCCGGTAATAGTATGTGGTTTGGTGTGCTTGGTTGGAACTGTTATCTGGTTTACTTGGTTGTCTCGTGAAATCGACGATGTCATGCTTTTGATGTGGGGACGCCAATTTTTAAATTTGAAGGGAAAGGGAGATTATCTAAAATTTGGTAAGGGTTATTTTAATATTAAATATTGAAAATCGAGATCTGATATTCCGTCGCTAGCGAATTGTGGTGATGTAGTAACTGTATGTTGAATTTTTTGAAATGTCATTGATCCGTTCGAGAGTTAGTCTCCGGACACGAAAATCGAAATCTCTGTTTTATAATATTGGATCATTTAGCAAAATCTCCGTTATGCAAAATAGGTAAGCCCAATAGATTTCTTTCACACAAAAAAAGGGAATGACAATTTTCCCAGATTTCTTTCCTTCACCCCCTCCTAATAAAACACCCCACCCCTCCACCAATGAAACTAAAGCTATGCTGGATTCTCGTAGGAATTTTTCGATCGCGTTTTTGGCACAGACTGCCATCATTCCACACAGGCATGGATGAGTGACAAGGGGGAGACCCGTATCCAGGAGGTTTTCGGGAGAGCATTGACCGACATGGTCTTCCCGTGGAGAGACAGAGACGCCCTGGGCAGCCAGCGGGAAAACAGACACTAACCACACTAACTAAGAGCAAATTATTAAATTATTTTAAAAAAGATTGGCTGTACTTATTACAAAGCAGCTTAGTGTGTGTGTGTTTACACAAATTAAATTGCAACTTGCAAAATTAACCCCCGAAATAACGTTAAAATGTAATAAGAATCCTCCTGCAACGAAATATTCGGATTTGCATTTTCGAGGACAAGAAAAATTCCAACTGCTAGTTAACATACTCAGGGGGGAGAATTCCACCCTGGACACCAGCCCCAAAACTGTCCCCAATGCATAAACGACCCAAGAAAAGACAATGTCCAGTGGGTCAGGCGATTCAAGTCGCGCTGACCACAAATTATGGTCTCAGGCCACGCCCCCTTCACCACCTACCGCCACGCCACCTCCAACGGCCATTGGCCCTAACAGAGACCACCCTTTCCTTTCCCCCCCCCCCACCACACACACACTGCCCACATTATATCAAAAATCATTCAATTTGGCCGTCGTCGTCTTCCCACCACTGGCCGAACAAAACGACGGCGCCGAGATGACCGAAGGGAATTGTGTTCGCCAAATGTGTCGGGTTCGGTCGATTTCTGGTGGAATGGTCGCCGACGCCTCTCTTGGACAGATGACACGGGTGATGATCCTTGCCAACACCCGTGGACACCAGCACCACCACCACCACCACCCTTTTGCCGGATTAAAAATTGCCGTCAAAGCTGACCTGAGGTTCCGGACGCAACCTCGCGACACGCACGTAAAAACAAAGAATGCGCTTTTTGGTTTTTGCGAATGGATTTTGGAACGAATTAAGAGAAAGAAATTCGGAAAGGGAACCCAACTGTTTCCACAAAAACATCACATTTTATTAGAACTATTTCAAATTCATATTTTAATTTTTTTTAAATAGTAAAATTAATACTGTGTGTACCAAGAGGGGTATAGAAACTACACTACAGTGAATTTTTAAAAAAACATGTAAACTTTTTTTTGAAAAATTAGGATTCCCAAACGTTTGCAATTTATATATCGGATCACTTGATAACAAAAATGTATTTGCATCCAATTTTGTGAAATTTTCGAAAGCCCGTGCCGGGAATCGAACCCGGGACCGCCAAGCCACAGTCAATCGTAATACTGACTGGGCAAGGACGAGTTGTAATTGAATAATTAAAAATTGAGGATCTAGTGTGGCAAATGTCGTTGGCATCACTGGTAGCACGTGAGAGCGACGACAGTGCCATTTTGGTCAAGTGGATTTTCATTTTTAAAGACAATGCTTAAAACTTCAACGGCTCTTATCTCGAGAACTACGCAACATGGAGATCTGAAACAACTTTCACTAGACTACAAATTTGCGGAACTATCTACTGGTAAAATTTGATTCTATTTCGTTAAGCCGTTCGGAAGTAAACGCCCTAACAGATAGATTAAAGAATTAAAATATTTTTAAAAAGAGGAGACTGAATTCAGGATTAATGGATTACATTTTAGAGGCATATTCCTATGACTTCTCCGTTCACGGAAGGAGTTGTCCTATAGTCCCTACAAAGTCTCAACTGTTCTCAGTTTTCTGAATTCAATCAACGGTTACTTCATGGACGCAGAAACCCGGTGGCCCTCTAGCGGCGATCGGTAAGAACTTACAAATAAGACAGCAGCGCATTAAGCCGCGTTCTGAAATTCGCACATCTGAAGGCGCTTGTGATCGCCGCGATAAATAAGCTATGATGGCCTCTTATAATTACCGAATGTAGGCGGAAATATCGGCTGCTCCAGGTGGGAAAAATTAAACCACGAAACCCCCCCCCCCACCCCCTCCGTCGATCGTAGAGCCACCTTGCGGAAGCTGTTCCTAAGAACGTACTCCGTTCGTACTAACTCCTTTCCCTATATATATTCTGGAAATGACTAACGCGATCTTAAGTCGATCGGGACAACTTTACACGCCGACCAGAAAACCCCCATCCATTATCTTGTCACACTGCCCGGATGGGAGTCATCATTTTTAAAAAAAGATATATATATATAGCATGGTAGGTTGGCTCGCCCCTTCGTAGACGTAACGATTATTTCATTCATGATGCTGCAGTAATAATATACATTGGCCTAGTTGCTGCTCCACGGTAGTTCATCTGACCCGTACCGTTTTATCCATCGAGAGAAGAAAAAATTACAGATTCTGAGATTGAAAATTCAGCCTTCAGCAGGGAACACTTAAATCTTGGACGCGGTTGCAAATCCTATATTATAAAACAGAGATTTTCATTTTCATGTCCGGAGACTAACTCTCGAACGGCTCAATGAAATTGCATAAAATTTTACATTTACTTAGTAAACCATCATAATTCGCTATCGACGAAATTTCAGATCTCGATTTTCAATATTTATTATTAAAATAACCCTTACCAAATTCTGGATAATCTCCCTTTAGCTTCAAACTTAAAAAATGGCGTCTCCACATCAAAAGCATGACGTCGTCGATTTCACGAGACAACCAAGTATACCAG
>JAQGBY010004571.1:0-16319 GCA_034698785.1 Mycogona germanica | reverse complement strand
TCAAAGGAGGAAGAAAAGCCTGAGGAAGAAATGGTAACTGAAACAACAATCATCAAGAAAAAGAAAAAGCCAAAGAAGGAAGAAGCTCCTGAGGCAACAATGGTCATCCATCAAGTTGAAGAAGTCAAGGAGCAAGTCATTGAAGAAGTGGAAGCTGTGGCCACGATCACCAGAATGAAACAAGTTGATAAACCAGTTAAAGAAATGCCGGAAGCTGTTTTCACAATACCGTCAAAAGAGGAAGAAAAGCCTCAAGAAGTGATTGCTGAAACTACTATAATCAAGAAAAAGAAACCAAAGGTTGAAGAAACTCCAGAAACTACAGTTGTTATAAAGAGAGAAGAAATTTTGAAAGAAGAGGTCATTGAAGAGGCTGAAGTGGTTGCCACGATTATTAGAAAGAAACCAGTTGACAAGCCAGACGAAGAAACTACAGAAGCTAAATTCACCCTACCGTCGAAAGTAGAAGAAAAGCCAGAAGAGGATACTCTCACGGAAGCAACAATAATCAAGAAAAAGAAGAAGAAGCCAAAGGTTGAAGAAACTCCAGAAACAACAATGGCCATTAAAACAAAAGAAACTGTCAAAGAAGAAGTTATTGAAGAGGCTGAAGCTGTTGCCACCATTGTCAGAAAGAAAATCGTTGACAAACCTGTCGAGGAATCTCCAGAAGCCAAATTTACCCTGCCATCAAAAGAAAAAGCAAATATCCCAGAGGATGAAGTCGTCAGTGAAACTACAATTATTATGAAAAAGAAACCAAAGATTGAGCAACCTGAAGATGCTACAATACATCTTAGGGAAGAGGTTGTTGAAAAAGTAATTGAAGAAATAGAAGCTGAAGCAACAATAACCAGACGAAAAGTTGTTGATAAACCTGTGGACGTGTCACCGGAAACTAGTGTGACATTGCCATCAAAAAAGAAAGATGAAATTTCTGAAGAAAAGCCAGAAGAATTGACAACTGACACCACGATAATAAAAAAGAAAAAGAAGCCAGTTGTTGTTTCTGAAGAACCTGAGACCACAGTAGCCATAAGTATTCCAAAAGAGGTGGCACAAGTTATTGAAGAATTTGAAACAGAAACTACAATTGTGAGACGAAAGCCTGTTGACAAGAAGCAGCCTGATGAAGAAGTTGTACAAGAAGCAAGTGTTCAGCTGAAGCGACCAAAGGAGGATATCTCGGAAGAGCCAATTGAAAAGGATGTTGAAGTCGAAAGTACAATAACCATGAAAAAGAAACCTAAGCCTAAAGATGTGTCGCCAGAAGAAGCTACTATTACAATTGAAAGCAAAGAAGAAATTGTAGATTATGCAATTGAAGAAGCTGAGGCTGCAGTGACTATTGTCAGGAAAAAAGTAATTGAAAATGTTGCTGGGCCAGAAGCAGCAGAAGCAACATTCCCCATCAGAAAACCAGTTCCAGAACCTGCAGATGAAAAGCCAGAAGATGTCGAAGTTGTGTCCACAATTATCAAGAAAAAGAAGAAAAAGGCACCTGTTGAGGAGGTTTCAGAAACTACAGTCATCATTCAGAAGGAAGAGCCCGCACAACAGGTCATAGAAGAGGTGGAAGATGTTCAAGCAACTATTGTGAAACTCAAACCCACAATGAAGGATACACTAGAAGAGATGGAAGATACCTCTGTTACTCTGACTCGCAAGATACCCTCAAAAACAGAGCAAGAGGAACCAGAAGAACAAACTACTGAAACAACTATCATCAAGAAAAAGCTTCCTAAGCCAACTGAGGGGCCGGAAGAGGCCGAATTTGTCCTGAAGAAACCAAAGGGCAAAGAAGTTCCCGCTGAAGAGGAGAGCACCAGCATTACCATCAAAAAGAAAGTGATAAAGCAAGCACCAGAACAGGGTGAAGATACTGAAGCCAGTGTCACACTGAAGGGCAAAAGACCCCAAAAGCCTCAGGAGGATGAACCAGAAGCAGAATTTACGTTCCGTCAGACAATCGACGAGAAAGAGACGGAGGAGGAGTCAACCGAATTTGTTATTCGTAAGAAAGTTGTTCAGAAGGGACAAGGTAAGGAATCATTTTCTGTCACCTGCATACCGGTCATCAGTGTGCCACTACTACATGACTAACCTTAGCCATAACACATACGATCTGTGTCACCCTGAAAATTGCGAGTAAGTAGTCTAACGTCAACTGATGTCGTCCTTGAAGAAACACATCGTCTAGATTTGCCAACGACTATATATTCCTGAGTTCAATATCGTTTATAAAAATCAGATTCCTTGTTGAATCATGAAATTTAGTCTCTGAACAAAATATCAATCAAAATGTCGTTGATACAGACATAGGAGTTTTAGGTCAAGAAGGAAATATCGAAGTCGTAAGGAAAAGTATTTTTTACACGAATAGTGCGACTCAAAGGGGGTTGTCGATATATATATATATGTTTCACATTTAACTCAAATTCAAAATTATATTAAAAAAATAAATGCCGGACTTTCAACAAAATACAATACAAATTTTCATCCTTACTGTTTTTGTTTGAATATTTGAAAGTTCCAAAAGTTTAGTTTGCTTATTAAAGTCGGTATGGAGTGGATGCTACTAAACGGAAAGGATTGGATTGGAACATAACGGTTTGAACAAATCAGTTATCTAGAACTACGCTGTAGATTAAATATCTGAACTTTCATTTCTTCATATTTGAGAATTTGGGAATTGTTTTAAAAAGCTAAATAGTTCAGAAAGAAGAATTAATCATTGCGCCACTTCAACAACGCATATTTGATCTGTCAGCTAATTTATTAATATATCTAACCAAAATCATTTAATTTGTCATTCGCACATTTAGAAACTTCCATACAAGTCCTGCAATATGTGAGGGTCACTCCAAAAGTCTCGCCTTCACTTTTTATTCTGAAACCATGTACCAATAAACAACTGAGGGGAAATTTACAAAAAAAATGTTTTCCTGGAAGTTTTCACGATTTTTTTAAACACAATCTTCACTATACGGCGTTATGACATTTTTTCATGCAACTGCACAATACAAAATACTTTATTTCGACTGCAATACATATTTAAAAATGATTTGAAAAATATAAAATGGGGGTCACACATATTGTAAATCAAAATTTGTAAGAACTCTTTCCCTAAATGGCACATTAGAGTTTTACAAATCATACTTTTATTTTTATAGACGTTGAGAATTTTAGACTTTTATATTTTGTATTGTTTGACAGTTTAAACCTGGTATTTCTCGGCAAAATAAAACAGGGGTATGTGACATTACAATAGGGCATATGAATCGAGTGATGACCCGCCATCTCGTCGTCGATTTTCCACGGCTCTGTCCCGTGTTTGTTCACATACTGTATATGGCATTACGTTTGGAGTTACCCTTGCAAATCGTGGTTATTAATCCAATCAAATATAAAAATTTAGTTTAACTTTCCGATAATTTTAAGCTCAATCACTTAAAATGTGTCCACGGGTAATGACATACAGTAAAATTGGCATACTGTCAGAGGCAAGTGATATACAGTGCCAAAGTCCAGCATTAATCGCGATGTTTGTGGCTGTGCAGAAGCAACTGTGACCCTGAGGAAGCCCGTCTCCAAAGACGATGTCACCGAGGAGCCTGCCGAAGACGTGTTCATGGAGACAGTGATCCAGAAGAAGAGGAAACCTAAGCCCAAGCCGGAGACGGTGGAAGACGAGGAGTTCACGCTGACGGTGCGCGAGGAGACGGAGGAGAAGCCCAGCACCACCGAAGAAGAGAACACAGAGACCACCATTCGCCGAGCAGTTGTGGTGACCGATGAAAGTAAGTCTTGGTATTCGCACACTGGGAATTTTAGAATCTTATAAAGTGATGACTAGAATGTTCTTGAAACAGCAATAGGCCGACACACTTTTACAATTCACTTTTATTGTACGCTTCACATATTTGGAAACAAGATTTATTTTCAAAAAAAGTAGAGAGGGAGAGGAGCCAATGGTTTCAAATTGTAGTCCTGCAATTCCACCATCTTAGAAAATTTATTTTGTTTGGTAGTTTGTAATCTTATAAATTGATGGCTAGAATGTTCTTGAAACAGCAATGGGCCGTCACACTTTTACAATTCACTTTTAGTTTACGCTTCACATATTTGGAAACAAAATTTGCAGTTACCCTTTTTGTTTCATTTTGAGAATAATTGCCAAAAGTGCACAGGAAAAATATTTTAGTCGGGCAAACGTTGCATAGATTTGCTTTCATTTGAAAGTATCATTTTTGGCATCCTCACTAAAAAATTGCTAGCTCGTAGACTCATGTTTTTAACATATACAGAGTACATTGTGTTTCTGAGCCTTGAGTGTGGCCACTATCACTGGTCAAGATTATGTAACTAATTATCTTGATTTAGTGTTGAAAATGTTATTGAATATAATTGAATTGACATCTAGAAAATGATTTTTTATATCATTTCCGAACCGTTTCCCCATTTGCTGCTTTCTTTTCAATCGCCAATTTTTCATTGAAAAAGTAATTTTAAATAAGAAACGAAATTTATGTTTAGAAAAATGTAATGTACGAGTTTTTAAAGTAAATCATGATTTTCTCATTCAATTCTTGCAGCTGATAAACAAGTTGGTGAGGTTTACTACGCGGTGCACACGTTCGTGAGCGAGACCGCCGAAGCGATGACGGTGGTTGAAGGCGAGAAGCTCTACGTCATCGAAACGACCAATCAAGATTGGTGGTTCGTGCGCAAACATCTGACCGAAGAGACGGGTTGGGTGCCCAAACAGAACCTGTTGGGTGAGACCAGCTATACCCATTACGTAGAGAAGACGCTTACAGAGAAAATCGACCGTCTGCCAATATTTGAGAGTAAGTTGAAAATGATTGAACTGCGCTGATAAGAACGTAATGCCGCTGTCATTGACTAAAAAACTGTAGATCGGGATTAATCGAATGACAAAACAGTAGAAGTTTGTAAAACATAACGACACATAGATCGATCCCACTCACACTTTCGTCAAACCCCCAACAATAAATTTAAAGAAATTATAAATTTTGTTACCAATTTTCCGGCTAGCAATAGAGCTTTTGGAAACAGCCAAGCTTCCTCATCAGTTGCTTTTGAGATGGTACCCACCAAAACTACTAAAAACCTATTTACTCACCCCTAAAACACACAAGTGAAGCACTGATAATCCTTTGGAAGGTTTTCAGAAACACTCTGGAAATTCTTTGGAGTTATTAGAAATAATGAAGCACTGAAACAGCAGATGACGTCACGCATGTTCCTGTGCCCATTTTGGAGAGGCGTGGGAAAAATTCTCAGCTCCAAAATATTGGAGCTGAGAGTTCACCAACTAACTGCCTCTCTCAATAAATTATGCTAATCATTGAAAGTAGCAGTCAAAAGCAGTTGAAAGTAGCAAAACACTTTTTGTTTTATTTTGACCTGTGATACCTTTTTGTTTACCCCATCGCCAGAGCCCAAGACGGGTCAAAAGAAGCCGCCAAAGTTCGTAGAGAAGTTGAAGCCCCAACGAGCACCAGATGGCGCTACAGTGCAGTTCGAGTGCAAGGTTGAAGGAGTCCCGCGACCAATCATCACCTGGTTTCGCCAGACTGCCATCATCAAGCCAACTGCTGACTTTCAGGTTGGCAAACAAAATGATTGCTTGTTTTAAGATATGGGTGGCGTCGGTATTTCATAATTGTGTTTGCTCAAATTTCATGACCCTGTATGATTCCAATTTGCTTAAGTCCAAATACATGGAGCAATTTAAATCAAGAGCGATGGCCTTTTGATTAAGTTAGTTAAACGTTTGGTTAAGTTAGTAAAACAATTAGTTTGTAAATTTTAAAAAATACGGTACATTACTCTTACATACAGTAAATTCATTTGTAAACAAATTGGCTTGTTTTCGTGTTCTTGTCATTAGTTCCGCAGCGTTTTCATAATCAGAATTTTATGACTGCCTTTTGAATTTATGAATGTCTATTTAATTTTAGTATCAAAACTATGAGACTGCTGATTGATTGTTTACGATAAAATTGTACAATTTTGCTATTTTTAAATTGAATATATATTGATGGCACAAGTTAAAAGTGAATATTGAATTTTACAGTAACACAAATTGAAACACGTAACATTTTTCTAAAAATTCATTTTTCGCAGATATTTTATGACGACGATAACGTAGCAACGTTGATAATTAAAGAAGTTTTTCCTGAAGACGCCGGCACCTTCACGGTGGTGGCCAAAAATTCCGCCGGCTTCGCTTCCAGCTCAGCTGATCTCATTGTTGAAGGTAAACAAAGTCGAAAATCCATCGACCATTATAGAGAGCCATGTAATCAATAACTTACAAACGCAACTTCAGTAAACACGATATGCACTCTATAATAAAAAATTAGTGTTCCAGCAACCTTTTCATTTCACCTGTATTTGGTTTCGGAATTTTTATTTCGTTGAATATGGAAGAGGAGCCCTTTCAATTTAAATATGACCTATTTCTCCGGCAATATGGAATATTCAAATTGTAAATTGTATATGACTGACGTTGTATATGCTGAAAAGATTTTGAAAGCATTTGAATAATTTAAAATGAAGCTTGGAATTGCTTTCCTCTGTCAATATGACCACATCAGTAATAGTTAGACGAACGGAACCGAATTGAATATGCGCAGTTTGAATTGATTTATTTGTTTGATTAAATGTTTCAGGACCATTGTCTGATCACGGCAGTGATATGACACCGACATCCAGAAGAAGCCTATCGAGGTAAGACGTTATTCATAACGGGTAAAGGAAATTAAGAATTTAAAATAAAAGAGTAGAAGTGATCGAGAAATTTGCTATAGAACAAAATATTTTTTTCCTAATCTAATGAAAAAATAAAAATACTAATTTATTAACATAGATCTTCGCAGACATGTCATTTTGTTGGTGGTTTATACTGTATGTAGCGATTCTATCTTCTTAGACATATTGAGCACGTATCGATAATGGAATTTATGGAATTTGCAAACTGCAGCAAATGTTAGCACAAATGCATATAATTTCAATACTCATGCAAAAATCTTATTTTTCATTGCAGGGAGTCTTCTCTGGTGGACATTCTGGAAGGCATTCCACCCACGTTCAGTCAACGACCAAAGATGAAATCGGTAGTGGAGGAAGATGACGTGGAACTAGAGTGCCGACTGGTGGCCGTTCCAGAACCGGATGTAAGCATAGCTACAACGTATTCCACATTGCAATACTCCCGAGATGGCATACTGTCGCGGGAATAGCATAGTTGATGGCTTGCTCCACAAATTAAGCAACTTCCTTTGCTCGAAAATATGTTTAAATAATAACTGTTGGTGTAACAAGTAGTGAATGCTTAGAAATTCTGCGCTGAAAAATGTTTGGATATCCAAAAGCAAATAAAATGTTTAGAGCAATTCAGTGCGCGGTTTTAGAATCGTTGACACAAGAGATGGAAATCACATCTCGTCGTTCACTCTTCCCCAAAGGTCAAGTGGTTCTTCAAGGGTACCGAGATCAAGGAGACCAAGCGTGTTACCGTGCAGACCACCTCTGACGTCCACATGTACAGCACCCTAGTGCGCATCAAGAAGGTGACGGTGGAGGAGTCCGGCACCTATGCCGTGGTGGCCACCAACCGGGAGGGTGAGGCCACCAACACGGTCACCCTGGAGGTGGAACCGAAGAAGGGTCCGCCCAAGGTGGTGGAACCGTTGACCGACACCACAGTCCAGTCGGACAAGCCTTTGCGTATGACGGCCAAGATCATCGGCAAGCCCACTCCCATTGTCACCTGGCATTTCAACGGCAAACCGCTCAAACCGTCCAAGACGGTCAAGATCTCGTCGACGGACGATGTACATCAGCTACTGGTCGACGAACCCAAGCCGGAGAATGCCGGCAAGTACGAGGTCAAGGCCACCAATTCCGAAGGCACGGCCTCAACTCAGGCTACTGTCACGTTCAAAGGTCAGTAACCATATAATAATTCAACCCTATATTTCAATTTTAAAAATTTATCACACATATCGACCACTAAAGATGAAAAATCGGTCATACTTCCCTGCTGATCGAAAATAGGTGAATTGTCTGTTGCCATTGTCTTTGCAAACATTTAACTTATCTTTTTTGTATTCATGTTAGAACCTGAGAAAAAAGAACCGCCCAAGTTTACTGAAATTTACAAAGACAGCGTAAGTAAAATTTAAATTTACTTCTGGAACCATAACTATAACATAACAACGATGAATTCATTCTTTTTTATCGTCCGGTGCTGTCCCGGAGACAACCTCTATTTCATTATGAATTTATTATGAATTTATTATGAATTTATTATGAATATTTTATTTTATTTTATAACTATAACAATGAAATTCATTTAAAAAAAAGTATGTTTGGTCCGTTTCCTTAGGCGATTCCAGAGAACAGTGTTCTTAAGCTAGCCGTCAAAGTCAGCGGCATTCCAACGCCGGAAGTCACGTGGTTTAGGTAAGACTAATAGTTCAAAAATGGATTCTATGAATTTGCCTGATGTCGCGGACGTAGATTTTGAATTTATCGCGATAATGCCTTTCAGAAGTGAGTATTGTCCAATTACCATAGTGTTGCAAACTATGATAATAGCCAAGAGGTGTCGAGTAGTCGAGAAGTAGCGCGTTGGTCTCAAAAACTCGTGATCGGGGTTTCGATTCCGGCCGACACCTTCGGAATTTTTCGGGCGAGAGAACCGTGATGACCCGTGCATGTACGACATGAGGACACGTTAAAGATCCCTTGTGTCTTCCCACCACAGGGATGGTACGAGGTTGAGTCCGTCCCGCACGATCGTGCAGCGGTTCGAGGACGGCGTGTGCACGCTGGAGATCCGCGACGCCAAACCGGAACGGGACAGTGGCGAGTACAAATGCGTGGCCACCAATCCGTCCGGGAAGGAGACGCATTCCGCCATCGTCCAAGTGGGAGCCAAACCCGGCGAAAAGATGTGAGTCGGCTCTTTGCCATCAATAGACTTATAGGGGAAATTGAAATGGTTCAGCGAAGAGCTGCGAGATTTGTTAGCAGTAGATTTGGAAGAACTGACAGTGTCACAGACATGCTGTTAAAACTAGGTTGGGAGACACTGGAAGATCGTAAGAGGGAGATCAGTTTAAGGTTGCTGCTCAGAATTCTAAAGGGGGACTGTAATGTGGATATCGGGGACTCTGGATGTGCCCAGTTCCTGACAGAAGTAGAAGAGGCCACACTAGAATGGTGAACGAGCCTCAATGTACATCTGCATCATATTTTAACTCCTATTTCCCTAGAGTGTGTAGACAGTGGAATGGCCTGGCAGAGCCTCAAATCCAGAGCCTTTTAAAATAAATCCATTTCTGTCCCCAACTGGTCTTTCGACCCTCGCCATAGGCCCCTCTCTCGGGGGCTGCTTGCGGGTAAAATTTGTAATTGTATCCACATAATGGAACTTAAAATTGCAACGAAACATGTTTATTAACAGCAAAGAATGTGACTATCCGGTCATCCCGCCATCCATTTGCATTTGACGTGACATTTATCATTTTGCATTTTGGTCCAGTGTATTCACTCGGGCGCTGAAGAACGAGGAAGTTCCCGTAGGTAATTCGATCACCTTTATCTGCGAGACGTCCAAGGAGGCGCCGGTGGAGTGGTTCATCGATGACAAGCCAGTGACATTGCCGCCGTACACCACCCGTGACGATGGCAAGAAGCACTTCCTCGTCATCGATCGGGTCACCATGGACGATGCCAAGACGTTCAAATGCACCATCGGACCGGAAACGACAAGCGCCAAGCTCACCGTCACAGGTGAGCTAACCCTTTTACTTGTTTACTGAAATCTGTGCATTTTGAAATCGCTGTTGCCTAAAATGTGTCCATGAATGTTCAGACATTATAGATGTCTTATAAAAAAGAAACCATTATTTTGTCCATCTTGTCGCGCCGATAAATTCGGGGATATAAAAATTGAGTATGCAGATTGGTAATATAAAATTTAAAAGGCAACACTGGAGAAAAAGAAACACGGTTGACTGTGAACTTGTGACAATTTTGCAGAGGCGGTGGGCGAATTCCTGGAGAAGCCCCACGACCTGGAAGTGAAAGAGAAACACATGGCCATCTTCGTGGCCAAGGTGTCCAAGCGCACAGATAAGGTCACTTGGGTCAAGGATGGCGAACCGATCGCCAATTCGGAGCGCCACCAGACGGAAGAGGATGGCAACTTCCGCAAGCTTATCATCAACGACTGTAGCGTGAAAGACGAGGGCGAGTACACCTGCGTGTTGGGAGACCAGGAGTGCACCGCAGAGTTGGTTGTCATCGGTAAGTTGCATAATGTTCATCCGATGAAATAAACCAAATAGTATGGTTTCAAATTAGCCGAGAAATAATAGACACATTATTTTAGTGACGAAGCACCAAGTTGATTATGCACTACTGTGATTGAAACTAATAAAAAACTTTATTTCCGATAAAGACTTTAAGATGTTGAACTAAAAAATATATTTTTTTTCAATTCCGGATGACTGATTTTGAAAATTGGAAAATGTGCAAATCGAACTTCAATTAAATGAATCTAAAATTACCATACACCATAAGCTGTTTTCATTTTTCTATTAAAAATGTATAGCTCTATATATTTAGAAAAATACACAGAATATTTTCATTTGATCTAACAAGTTTCTTTTTTTAATTTCGAATGTCACTTAAATGAACTTTACATTTTTTTTGCATATGTTTGACACCAAGATATGCAGAAAAACATGTCATTTAATGCTCATTTCTCCTTTTTGCGACGTGCGTAGAACTTCCTCCCGAGATCAAGACCAAGATGGAGGACGTGGTGGTGGCCGAAGACGAGACGGCCTCATTCCAGATCGAGCTGACCAAAGGCGATGCCAAGGTCAAGTGGTTCAAGGACGGCGTGGCCATCCAGTTCAGCGAGCACGTGTCGCTGGCCATATCCGGCAAACACCAGAAATTGGTGTTGCCCCACGCCAAGAGAACCGACGCTGGCGTCTACAGCTGTCAGATTGGAGACCAGAAATGCACTGCCAAACTCACGGTGGAGGGTCAGTATAGTTCCTCATTTTTTGTTACAATGGCCCCGCGCATAAAACTCGATCGTCACGTTCGGTTATTTATTTGAGGCCACTCTTCATGTCTGACATATCCATTTCTGTTCACTCGCCAACAGTTCCTACGGCCGTGTTCGTGGTGAAGCTGCCGGAGAAGACTCACGTGCCGCAGGACACGGATTGCTCGCTGACGGTGGAGCTGTCCAATCCAGAGACGCCCACCAAGTGGCTCAAGAGTGGCAAATTGCTCAAGCCTACCGATCGCTACGAGATGTCCGTGGAGAAGACGGTGCGCCGGCTGGTCATCAAGAAGGTCACCAAGAAAGACGCCCTGGAATATTCCTGCGTCGCCGGCAACGTCAAGACCACCACCAAGGTTATCGTTCAAGGTCAGTCCATCGTAACCTCCGCAGGTTATGTTAGAGGATGTGTAGACCTTTTTTTCAATGCGCTCGCCATCTATATTCTATTCCTGAATGTCCTATTTTTAAAAAGAAATTCTTTAATTTGTCTGCTCGGACGTTTACTTACGTGCGGCTTAACGAAACTAAGTAAAATTTGAGCTGTAGATAGTTCCACAAATTTGTAGTCGAGTGTAAGTTATTTCAGATCTTGATTTTGGATATTTTTCGAGAAATCAGCCCGTTAAAGTTTTAATTAAAAATTGCCAATGCTACACAGGAAAATTCAAAGATGGCGTCTTCACTTGGCCAAAATGGCGCTGAACATTCGGGCGCCAATCACGTGCTACCAGTGATGTCAGCGACATTTTCCACACTAGACCCCGAATTTCTAATTATTATTCAATTAATATCTCAAGAGTACTATTTCACAAAATAGGAAGAAAATTCATTTTCGTTATGAAGGGATTAGATATTTTCAGTTGTTAAACGTTTGTCAATCGTAATTTTTAAAAATCACGAGTTGCGGCGCCATTGTCATAAACTTATATCAAGTGACGAAACTACAATGTTAAAACGTATCTTCTCTCCCGCAACACACGCAAAACATAGTTTTAAAAAATATTAGCAAATACTTTTGCTGCCATGGCGGGACCAGACAAATACATTTCCACTAAGTAACTAACAAATTTGATATTTGAATAAATGTCCTAATAATTATCGAATAGTTATCGGTTTCTGTGTGCCGAGAGGTGTGTTCGTGGTGACCATGATTGTGTCGTATAACAAGATTGTTCAAAATTGCAAAATTACAAAATTGTTCATTGAAGTGTCCTCAGAGCTGAGTTAACCGGTCAAATGCTTTCATAATCTTCCCGCCCGTACAGAAGTGAAACAGGCGCCAGTGCTGGATCTGGGCTCAGTGCAGAAGGTGTATCCTGTAAAGAAGGGTGATCCAGTTACCATCCGCGTTCCGTTCACTGCTATTCCCTCGCCCAAGGTGTCATGGACGGCCAACGGTGACAACGTCTATCCGACTGCCAACGTAGTGCTGGACTCGGACGACACCACCTTTGCCTCCATCACCATCAAGCGGGTGACCGACGACGACGTCTCCTACACCCTCAGGGTCGTCAACCCGTCTGGTGAAGCCAGCGTCACGGCCACCGTCAAGCTCATCGGTAGGTTAGGGGACTGACGACCGCTATTTGATTAGAGGTGGTGTGCTCTTTTATCATAAAGAAATGAGGATTTTTTCTAATCAATTTGCGTACGTCATTGTGCAGACAAGCCATCGCCTCCGAGCAAACCTGAGCCGACTGACGTCACGAATAGCAGCGTCACTCTGCACTGGAAACCGCCAGAGAAAGATGGTGGCAGTCCCATCACAACATATCGAGTCGAGTACCACGACAAGAGCGAGTTCAAGTGGTTGACGTTTGAGGAGTCCAAAACCATAACGGAAACATACAGCACAGGTAAGACTCTACGTTTACCTCACCACAGGATGAAACGATCCCCTGGTGGAATTTTTTCAAAACGATAGGTTAATTATATCATCTCAATAAAGAGAGATGGATCGTTTCAAACACAGGTGTTTATGCTTCTTTTTATGCTAGTGACGAACTTGAAGACGGATTGCGAGTACATTTTCCGGGTGGTTGCCGTCAACGCTGCTGGACCCAGCGACCCATCAGTTCCATCCAAATACGTTCCAATCAAAGTTCCTTCGTGTAAGTTTGCACTTCCCAAAAATCTGGGAATTATAATTAGTTGATTGACCTGAATTGGTTATTCGTTTTTTACTTTCTTAATTAGTAATTAGTAACTTAGAAAAACAAACGCAGGCAAGAAGAGTATCACGGTGCATGTTTTTATTCTCTCTTTCCAAAATTACTATCGTAAATTTGAAAAAAAAAACAATATTTAACTCATTTTAGCCGGCGAAGCGCCTCGATTTATCGAGGAACTTAAAGACATCACAGCTGGAATCAAAGAGCCAGTCTCTTTCGTCTGCAAAATCGCCGGACGACCAAATCCCGAAGTCAAATGGTAAGTGTCGCATTATCAATATCGACTTGACGACTTCGCATTGTCGAATAACAGCAACTACTCTTAAGTGCTAATCGATATCTACAACAATTTTTGAGATGGCTGTTCCAAAGCCCAATTTTTCGAATACTTTCTCATGATTATGCCTCATTGATCATGCTTTCAATACAGGCTGAAAAACGGCAAAGATTTGCCACTAAAGAAAAACTATTCCGTCAAGTACGACAACTGTGTGTCCACCCTGATCATCTCCGAGACGGTCGAACTATCGGCCGGCAAATACACCTGTCGGGCGACCAACAGTGTAGGAACCGCCGAATCGCACAGCAACCTCAAGATTCAGGGTGAGTTTACTTTGATTCTGTCCAATACGCATGAGCATCACTGGCAATCAATTTTTATTTAATACCTAAGGACTGTAATGACTGGCAATTTCTACTGTTTGGCGTGACGACATGTGTGTAGCGCTGCCGAAGGCCGTTTACGACCCAGCCACCCGTGTGCAGAAACTGCCTCAGAGTTCCAGATGGTTACTGAACGTGACGTGTACGGGCTTCCCGCGTCCCACGGTGACGTGGACGCTGAACGGGCGACCCCTGGCCAGCAGTCGTCACACTCTGGTGCAGATTGACGAGGAGACGACGGCCATCACCATCCAGAGCATCACCACAGACGACTCGGGCACCTACACGCTGCGACTGGAGAACAGCGCCGGACATGAGGTCACGGACTTTGTCCTCAAGGCCATCGGTGAGTCGCCGTCACGCTGACAATTTCTTATCTTGATCATATGTTATCATTTCGACCAATTTTTACCCTATATATATATTGTGACACTTTTGAAATTCCCATTTTCAAATATAAACCAATAAATGAACTGTTCTTTTGCAGAAACCTTAACTACAAGTATAAATGTATACAGAGCATTAGTGTGGGAAAACGCATTAAAGGGTGGCCCAAAGAAAACCGTTTCGCTAGAAATTCGATCATAAAATTGCAAATCTTTAATTTATTCCAATAAAATTTGGTACACATGTTGGTCTCAACTTTCTTTATGAAGTAGCTTTGCGCATATGAAACTCCGTGATGCCATTATTCGAATTCTTGAGGTTCAAAATGGTGCTCTTAACACAAGAGCGAAACGCGAAACTTGTGCATGTGCATCAAAAGAAGTAGCAATTCAAAATTGCTCTTAAATTTTTTTAAATTTAACAGAAACTAATGACATTTTACACACACATGAATGAAAGGTGACCAAACAAAATGACTATTAAAGTATTAGGTTAAAGGTATCTGTTTTGACTGAGAATTGCATGCACGGAGATGATTTCCATATTAAGAGATCGAAGCACAGTTAGCTTAGCTAGTGTCATCTTGTTGCTTTAGACAGTTTATTAGCTTTCTGGTTCTTTATTCATTTTGTTTCAGGTCATTTTTGATTATGTTTTGGATCATGAACAATAAAATTCGCACATTCTTTGCAATGTCTGCTAGTTCAAGTAGAATTGTGGCTGATGTTGGCTTAGTACCAATTGTGCTACGTCTGAAATGTTCTGAACATTGTGCGTACTTTTTGGTCTTCCACGTTCATCAATTTTGCACTGAGCCACCTTCAAGCCACTTAGCGTACAGTTTTTATCCAGAAATTCTTTTAGAAATTGCCTGGCACTGAAATTTTTCATTTTACGTAAAAATCAAATCGCAGTTTATATAGGGAGCGTCACTTTGAACCTTAAGAATTTGAATGATGACGCCAAGAAGTTGCATGTGCGCGAGGGTAATTCATAAAGAAAGTAATCACCAACACATGTGCCAAATTGTAATGGAATTGTAAATATTTGAAAATTTATGGTCAAATTTCTAGCGAAACGTATTATTTTTGGGGTCACCCTGTAAACACAAGTAAAATTAAAAAAGACATTTGTAGAACTACTGTAAAAATTAAGCAATTGTTTAGAATTGTTTTTCCAAAAAGAATAGGACCTGCTTCGTGTTTAGCGTTTACATATCGTTTCAATTGCATCTGTTAACATTAATAAAAAATGTAACGTAGTGTTTCACTATTTTGCAAAACTGACTTTTCGAGTACAAAATTCGTGTATTCGATCGACGAGATATGAACGCAATGACGAGGAACAACGAATTCATCATTTCTCGTCATCTCTTCCAGACAAACCTGGTCCACCCGAAGGTCCACTGGTGGTGGACGAAGTGGACCGCACCTACGCACGCCTGACGTGGCGTCCGCCATTGGACGACGGCGGCTCAGACATCACCGCCTACCACGTGGAACGCTGCGAGGTGACGCGCAAGGTCTTCCTCCGGGTGGCCACCGTGGACGCCGGCACCCTCTCCTACGGCGTGGCCGATCTGAACGAAGGATCCGAGTACTCCTTCCGCATCTACGCCGAGAACAAGCTGGGCACAGGACCACCGTTGGAGACCACCAAACCGGTCCTGGCCAAGTGTCCATACAGTGAGTAGATCCTGTTCGGTCTGGCGCGTTTTACAAACAAAAGCGTTTTTAGTTCATTGGACATTCTCTGATTGGGAGGGAATACTACCATTTTGAATCTCTTGAGCAAACAAAATAAAGAAATGTGTCTTTTTTAGTCGTTTTAAAAAGAAATTCAGCTTTTATTTACTTACAAGAGGGGTTCCCGGCTTTGCCTGGGTTTACAGTAACTACCAATGAAATAAAAAATTAATTGTTTAAATTTACCGGCTATTTTAAGTTTACACGCGATAAACGCAAACGTTAAAT
>JAQGBY010004570.1:0-16320 GCA_034698785.1 Mycogona germanica | reverse complement strand
GCTTTTTCGAGTCTTGCCAACTCGATCGTCGTCTTGCTCCCAGTCGAGTCCTGGGATTACCCGTATTTCTTTTTAGAACCATAGTATTCCTAAATTTAGGGGATGTTTAGAATACACAACTACATTTTTAATAAAAATGAATTGCCGGTTTTTGCGACCATTTTGAAGGCCCCCCTTGGTTTTGTATTTGCAATTGTGCAACGCACCACCTGCATCACCCAATCATCGGCTGAAAGCCTAACTCAATTTAGACTATTATTTACATCGCACGTATAGTGAACAAAATAGCGATCGAGCTATCTCCGAGTGTCAACTTACACCGTATAGCGGTCATATAATAGAGCCAGCTTTATTTAATTATGCGACGCTGGCTGATATTCCAGCATAATAGACTTTGTGTGATGTAGGCACACTATTTTATGTTACAATTACTTTTATCAGATTTTTGCTTGGCGCACGAAACTCCTCACCCACAACACAAACATCAATGAAAAATGCGGAGCGACGCATTTTTCATTCACTAGAACAGATCAGTGGGAATCGCTACAGGTAGAAGCACATTAAAATACATGTAAAATTCAAGTTGCGCATAGCACGTTTAATTTAAAATGAACACAGTCACATAATACACAAGAACGTATAATTTGGAATTGAACAACATGAACAAACTAGTAATGAAACTAGTCATCAGCATTACCAAAAATGAAAGTCAATATAAAGTCCAATGAATGCGTGAGCCGCAGTGGAAAAAAACGATAAATAAAATATGAAACCACTTCTCAAAATAAGTCTAGTTCGACCATCTTGGAGGAAACCACAACCAAACAAGCAAAAATTCTGTAGTTTCATGAGACACTTTATTTCCTGGCCTTGATAGACAAAGGAAGAGGGCACTTGCAACCTAACCAGTCAAACTACTTTCTATTATAAAGTTTATCTGAAAGTTCCGGGGAGCGACCCCTTCTTACCGTTTGTTGACTCTGATCAGCAATTGTTCCCGGGAGCTCCCCGCGGTCCCGTTTCATGGCTAAGCAGGTCTTACGTCGAACTTCAATCCTCATATTTCTTGAGATCGGCGATCCATTTCGGCGATTGTTAACTGAAAATTTTGTAACGGAAAAAGCAGGTCCTTGAGAGCGGCTGTAGCCAGCTCTGTTCACTCCCGTTCACTTATTAAGGCCGGATTTTGAAGTTCAAAATTTTCACGCGATTTTTCGTCGGTGAGAACGTCCAAGTGTTGAAGAATTGTAAATTTTTTAATTACTGCATTTTGACGGGAAAACATCTTGACCAGTCAGCTGGTCGGTTGAGGCAGGAGTGACGCCGATCATCGGCAACAAATTGCCGATTTCGGCTATCGGTAAGTGGCTCCCCTGGTGGCCAAAACGGTGGACATTGGCCACTGGGGGCGCACCGGGAAGAGGTGGCGATGGAAGTGTGGATCGATAGCCGAAACTATCGATTCAGGGCTTACAAATATAAAGAAATACAATGTATGATGAAAGTAAAATAAAGAAAAGCAAGTTTTAAATATTAACTTGAAATTCAAACGCACTCAAGTTTTCTAGTTTTTAGAACAAAAACTAGATCGTGTCACAATTTAACGCAAACTATTATAATAGAAGATCATTCTTTTCTGGATAAACTGTACTTGATCCAAGTTATCCACTTTATATGTGCATTTACAATAGCTATTGCTAGCCAGAAACATGGTAAAAAATGCCTTTATATTATTTCAATTTGCTGGGTAGTGACGAAAGTTTTGTGATCATTTGATCATTTTGTCGCAATCATTTGTTCGCAGATTCTTCGTTTCTCTTAATTTTTTGTATCTTACCGAGTCTTACCAACTCGGACATCGTCGTTCTCCTCTTGGAGCTTAGTTTATTCCATTTGCACATTCCACATAGACTGGCTTTCGAAAATAGTAAACCCGATTTTCCCCGTTTATGTCGGAGGCTCTGCTGTCGCCTAATTAATGTACACCGGAAAAATGTATTTATTTACCTGAAAATATGGCGCAATAAAAGTGGCTTATCTACCAAGCATTCGCTTACCTTTAAGGCACCTATACATGTGCCTGTATATGAAAGAAAATGTATACCGTGTAGATGTGACACATAAACAGAGTAAGCTTAGAAAACTTCATTCGCTAAAACATTTTCCTTTGGTATATAGTATGTACTGCATTTCAATATTTAATGCCTCTAATGCGGAAACTCAATCTCTTTCCTTGTCTGTTTAGTCAAAACATTCATTTAACTCGGCGTTATCTAGGGCCGTCTGCCCGAATACAAAAACATATTTTAATAGAAAATCTACGAACGAGTACTTCGATATTTCATTCGTACTATACAGGTGGTCCACACGTAAGGTATTACACGAGTAGCGATAGATTATATCAATAGCAAAATGTTTAATTCTCGACAATTGTTTATCACATATCATAAATAGGGCACTATTATTAATTAAATATGAAAATTGTAATACAAACCTACGACGATTTAAATAATGTAACTGTTAAGCATTATATACCAACAAACTTTCTAACATACATTTTGACAAAGAATAATTAAAAATCCGCTTTTATTGATTAAAAATTAATTATTTTTCTTATTCTACGCTACATGCACATATGTAAATATATAGGTGATATTTATTATTCTAATTTTAAATCAAAACTAACATATTTTCACATTGACCATAAATTAATAGAGTCGGTACATATGATCTTCCAAATACAAACAATTATTTCAATTAATATATCGACAGTCTCGCAATTTTTCGTATCACAGCTTCAAACTGTACAACGAGAGTGGTTTTGCACTCAACTAATTCCATACTCGTATAAAGGGTGAACCTGAAAATAAGGACCCCTTTTATTATTTTTAAAAAGTCGGCAAAAAATAATGAAACTTAAGGATAATTAAAACTGTATCCCCTTTCGAATTCCGAGACTCAAATTAAAATTTTCAAATTTCTCATGATTAAAGGACCGGCAAGGCGCAATAGCCGATTGCCGATTACTTGTATGCCGTTCAACGAAGATAAAAATGCGATGAAATATCGGGCCGGTCCTTTTCCGGATCCTCTGTTCAGAAACTCGTTAAGAAGACATTTGGCTTCATAATTTGTTATTAAGTCGCATTTTTGTCTTAGGTAAACGGTATTTTTGCAGCTGAGTTGAGCAAACGCGCTACACAGTTGCGAATTGCAAAAGAAATCGGCAATCGACAAACGCCATCGGCAAGGCGCAACATTAGTAGTGTAGTGAGAAATTTGAAATTTGAGTCTCTGAATTTGAAAGAGGGTACTATTTTCTTAATTATTTACAAATTTCATAATAATCTGACTATTTTTGGCCGACTTATATAATAAAAATAATAATAGGAGTTCATTGTTTCAGGTTCACCCTGTATACACACGTACAGTATTAGATGCAATGTGCAAACAGAGTCTGTAGTCGTTGATTTTGTAGATTAATTAAGCGGACATATTTCATCCACTATTAAAAATTGCGCAAGCTATTATGCGCAGGTTGTTGGCCTCCACGCTCGGCATAAGCCCGTTTCCAACTTCACAAATTTATTTGGTGTGCATAGGCTATGTCTTCCTGCGACCTGAAATTTAATAGAAACAAAGAGGTTCGCGGTAAAGTTCAGCTCTTAATGTGGTTGCTTTGTTCAGAACGCTTAGTGAATAATGTACGAAGTTTTCGGAATTCTGACTATGAATGCCTTATAGCGTTTCTCACGTAATGCTTGCTATCAAAAACATGCTACTGATTCAACCGATCTTAATTCTACTTTTAATGCTCATTAAAAGTAGACGCTAACAAATATGTCTATAAGAAAATCACATAGACCCAAGGACGAAAAGAACGACACATCTCGTCAATCACAGTTTGCTAGTAAAGAATTCAGGATTCCTTTACGTCAACATTAAGATGTCAAACACCGTAGTGTTAAGGATGTCGTATTTAAGCCCTGAGGCGACAACCTTGACTTTCATCAGTATCACCTTAGATCGAACAGCCATCAGCCACCGATTACTGTAACAAGTACCTATTGGCCCCATCTGTAACAATAAGACGACTAATATGATTTCAGGAACGGCGGGAATTTCCTTATCCTACACTGTTATGCCAACAAACTATAAAACCTAGAATCCTAGGTCATAGGGTCTTTTAATTCTAGCAGTTCCTTGGTCTTATACGTAGCTCTTTGGTGGTCCCAGCGGTTAGACAATTTCGGTGATTGAATGAATGGCCTCAGGAGGTTAGGGTGACTGTAGATCACCTTTATTGAAAAGCCTACGACACATGGAACGACATTAGAAGGAGAGGACGATTTTCTTAGTAGAATTGACGCCGCTCAATAGCCCTGGCAATGACATTATTGGTGCACTCGACAATTTGTGCCAAGGTTTCGAATCCGATGCGTTGAACACTTCCAGCATTTTCAAACGTGAATACATGGTCGGCCAAAACTCTTTCATCGTATTCGGATCACGTGCAACTTTTGGTAGTAAGCACAACTGTACACTCGTCCTCCTATTGATTTTGTAAAAAAAAAAAGGTTGGTCCTACATGTACTGTACTCATGCATGTCCAAAAAATAAGACCATTTTGAGAAAATTGAGATCGATTTGCTAGAAATATTGTACAGATTTACTTGAGTATTACGGTTATACATAATAGATGGTTGTTTTAGTCCTTGCAAAAAAATATTTTTCTTTTGTTTTCAGGAACGAAGGACCCATGTGCAAAAAAACTCAATGTCGAAAGGCTGACTTCTTTGTTTTGATGCTGCAATCACGAGCGCATAAGCTTATCGGCGTGGGTTTTAGTAAAGTTTCCTAGGGTTTGATGGTCGCTTATAAATAATGAATCTATCTTCCTAAAATAGTTTTAGTTTTTAAAAAAATATGAAGGTCTTGGCGGTTTGCCTGCTCTATACGAGCCATTTGGTTTCCAAATGGTGCCAATTTTTGCCTTGGCGTGGAGCTCAACAATACTTTAGGCAATCGATAGTGAGCATTAGTAGAATCGGCATTGCGACATAAATTTAATTGGTCTTTCTTAGCTTTTCCAAGCTTTCATAGTTAACCCCAATTAGAAAACTGAGTCAAAATTATCACCCTCCAACGACAATGGTCGTGTCATCCAGTGAATGCAAAAGGTAGCAATTAAGAATAGTTTTTAACTATTTTTCTAGCGAGAAAACCTTAACCTTAAGAAACCTTAAACCTTAAGAAAACTTGTTGCGCTCGAAAGAAATGGAGGACGTAAACATTTTTCAAAAATGTTTACCTATCTTACCTGTAGGTGGCGATAGGTTATACAAGTAGTATAGAGCACCACCGGGCTAGCAAAAATCCCGGGAGAGGGAGTATACAGTCACAGACACCGGTATTTACGAGCAACCCTTGGCTTCATCATGACGATGATGGAATGCGCGAACGCCGATTGGTTGCTCTTGCGTCAAGCATTCCTGGCACAAAGAGTGGCATTGCTTTCAGGAATGAGCGGAATCTGGCGCTTTAGCAATGACGGTCCAACTACGCGATTACGTCTACGACATTGTCGTCACAGTTGTAGTAGCTGCCACCAATGCTTCCAATGTTTCCATCGGTACAGGTCAAACTGTTGCGCGACGTTTGTAGTAGACCTATTGACCGGGCACCGACAGAATATGCGAGGGCAGACCGCGATGGATAACTCGTCCATATTGGAAGTTCGTCATAATAATTGCCGGGCATATAAATTATACGTCTCGCCGTAGACTTGCTGTGCATAGACCTTGTCAATGACCAATGGCCGAGGGTCATTATAAAAGCAGAGCGGTCCCATGCCTTAGATCATGATTAAATAATGATAACGTTATTTATCCGTAATTTCCCGTATATTTATTTACTTTCTCTTGATATAACTTGTCTCACCTTTTTATTTTAACACGTTCACATAAAACAAATCACAATAAACAGCCTGCAATATTTCAACGATTCTCTAAGCGCCACCCAAGTTCGCTTAAAGATCTATTCAAAAGCTTATAAAATATTATATTTGTCTTAGGTTACATTGAGATAGGAAAACGTCAATTATTAGCCACTGCTAACGATTAATTTTATAAAATCAAATTATTCTATTTTTTATATCATGATTTTATGATAATGATGGCATTAGAACTAAAGAGTTGTTCCACAACTCTTCAGAGTGTGCAACATGTTTGTGTGCAGATGTACGAGAATAACATATGGGATCCCAAAGAATGCAATTCTTGAATGTTTTAGAAAAACTCGACGATATAAATGCATGTTGCCTTCGTGGCAATATACATGCATTTCTTATGGTAACAGTATTTTTTATTTTAAAATTACTAGGCCGAATAAGAGTAGATAGCTGCCACGTTTAGAATTCGCTCATTTAAAAACAACTAATCAGTCACAGAGAAAAGCTCCCCCTGATTCTATAAGGTACCGTGCCGCAACACATCTTCAGTTGCCGGCAGGAATTGAACGCCAATACAGGGTGCTTCCAGAAATTTAAGTCACATGCACAATTTCACAAGAAAAAAATGTCTTCCGACATAATCAGAAAAGGACATTTCGTTAGAACCTGTTATGAAAATATCAGTTACGAGAATCCCATCAATATGTGAAATTATAATTTATATTTAATCCAACCGTAATGTCAAATCGAATTACTATACAATATTCATTACCCTATTAGTTTAAACGGTCGTTATTCAGTTGGTTCAATTTTTCATTTTTTTTAAATTCTCAATTTCGCAATCCTTGCTCAGTGAAGATATAACTTCCGCAATGCGTCAAACATAGTCACCTGTCGCAATACTCGACCACGCCAATTTCGAACGACCCTGTCTCCTCCACTCCCACGTATGAAGTACTTATGGTATGGCCGACGAGAATTCAGATTTACGAGCACGTCTTTTTTTCCCGTCTCACTCTCACTCTTTCCTCGCGCCTTTCGTTTTTTCAATGAACCCTCGTTTCCCTGCGCTCAAATTGAGTCCGAGTTTATGTACACATGGATCGCGTGGTGATTGTGTGCTGACATTGACGAAGTTATTGCAAATCGCGTCCCGGCTATGGTTGGTACACACGCATCCACCAAGGTCTGGGCCAAGCACGTAGTCATGCACTATATACGAGTCTATTTAAGTATATAGACCGACCCGTCCACGTATTTGAACGTTTTGACGGATATATATCCACGCTACGGCGACTTATCGGCCGGAGAGACCAAAGAGATATTAACTTGGTCAAAACAAAATGGTGCAACTCATGGAACCACTATCCAATCGGGAAGTAACGAACGCTATAAAATTTGAGAAACGCACACAGAATAATCTGAATGTTTGCCCGGTTTGGATTTACCGATGCTGGAATCTGACTGACCACTCCTTTTAACGTAAGATAGCGCCCCTGAAGTACTCGTAACTTTAGATTAAGTTTCCAATTTCAAATGAAGAGATATATAGTTCTACCCCAAAAAATTACAAATATCGCCTTAAAATATTCTTTTGTATCGTAAAACTATAAATGTAAACAATAAATGTCGTCGGACAGTATAAAACTAATAAAGGGCAAAACCTAGGACACGACTGGGGGGGGGGGGAAACGAATGTTCGAACTCTCAAAACTTTTGTCACTTCCCAATAAATTGAAATTATATAAAGAGATATTTTATCATGTTTCTGACCTGACAATGTTTTCTATATTATTTCAATTTATTGGGAAGTGACGAAAGTTTGGAGGCAGTGAATACAGTTTGTGACCTTTTGCTCTAAAGTCGATTCTTTGGAAGCAAAGTTGGCGCTGACACCACAAATGCTCTATAGAGAGCTGCAAGATTTTACTTTACAAATTCTTCTCGGTGACATTTTCTTCGACAAGAGTTTGCACTCAAAATGGCAAATTATAGGAATATGCGCGGTGGAATTTGGCATTCATAAAAAACGTTGACAACTTGACAGCTTATGTCAGCCCGCCGGGGTTCTCCCAGCGGACGGAAATTTGGTTATGTGCGTCTTTAGCTGATTTGAAGAGTCTTTGAAATGATATGGTCAATGGCTTTGCATCACAAAAAGATGAGAAAAGATCAGTGTGGCGATACTGCACCAAAAACTAGAACAAAGCGTCGTTTTGGAAACCTGGGACTTCTAGTCTCGATTTCCTTGGACACTGCGTCCGAACAATCTTTATTTGTGAATCTCAACAAAATTAAGATTGGCATACCCGATCAAGACTCCATTATCATGAACACTTTGTGCCCCTCACATAGTGCCTAAGCACCAAGAGGGGTACAGAAACTCTTGTAGTGCAGAGACTACAGTGAATTTAATAAAAAATAAACACAAAATATCGGTAACGCCTAACACGTTGGTTCGTATGTCATTGATAACAGGAATTATCAGATATGAAAACAATTTTCGCAAAATAATAAATTATGTATACCAATAAAATGATCAGAATTTAATTTAACAGCGTTGTCATACTTTTTTATTTAAAAAAATAAGAATGAATGTAAAAAGTTTGAAAAAAATGGTTTGAAATGCGACACAAAAAATGCAATGATGAACGAGCATGTACTTTATAATTTTCAAAACAAAATACAGACTTCTCTGTCATTAACATTTTGTCAGCGACATCAATTGCACGGCGTACCGCATCTTAATTAAATATGCATAATTACCAAAGTCAAACGTCACAATTTTGCAACCGAAAGCGCAGCTCTGCGTATTACGTTTCCCGCATAAGTAATTAGACCTCATAACCGTAATTTCTGCGTACAGTACTGCACACATTATGTGCGAAAAAGTTTTAAAAGAAAAGAGTATAACAAATAAGGCATATGAATCGAGTGATAGAAAATAATCACGATGTCGACGATGAAGCAAAGTTGAACGAGTACGGAACAGAACCATGGAAAATCGACGACGAGCAGACGAGGCTCCATAAATAAAAATAATAAAGCTGCATTTTGTGAATCATTCTTTGAAAAGCCATCGTCATTATTCCTTCGCCAAAACCCAAAAAAAAGATTTTAAAAAAATTAAGAAAGGAGTGTTTCACCAGCAAACATAATAGATAATCCACAAATTATGTATTTGAGCGAGCATATGGTCTGTGAGACTTTGTATACGAACTTGTACATGCAAAACTAATATTATTTTATCTTTTCATTTAAACGTTGAGAGTGTAAAGGAATGTTTCATGTTATGTATACGAGCGTAAAGAGACACCTAATCCCACTATGAAGGGCAAATGAATTTAATGCACAGTCAAAACGCATTCAATTTTCCATAAAAGTGAAACCACTTTCCAGCCAGCAAGATACAGCCGACCCGGGGGATCCATAACAAATATATCCACACAAAAAAAAAACGCCTGCAAGATAATTGAATTTCTGTTCATACTGCACTTCGCCGCGATATGAAACAAGCTGATTTATACATACATGCTTATCTAGACCCTTTATCCAGTTTTTCACCAGCACTCCATTTCTTATTTCTTCTTCATTCCTATATATAATCGAATTATTTCCTGCTTTCTACTTTTTTATTCTTGAGATCACAGTTTCGCAAATAAAGCGCGATTACTTTCTTAGACCCACATCCTAACCTATCCATATTTTAAGTAACGCATTTCAAAATGAAAAGATTGGAAGAAAATAAATTGTGCTTGTGCAGTGGTACACCACATAGCAAAACATAAACGAAACACCTATGGTGAACATACCAGTACGTAACCATTGGGAACATCTATGGAATTTGTTTGGTACATGCTATTTCCGGTTGTGCCAGATATTTTCCGGATCAGTTCTGGATATGTTTGCGTAACTCAGATCTGGATCAGATTGACGTGCATGTTACATATCCGAAACACTGATAAATAAATAAGAATCCATTTTCAAAGGCAGTCTGAATGAACCCTGACGTTATAGGTCCGAAATATTGAGTGGGATTCTCATAAACTGAATTGAAACTCGGCAACTTTTACTTCACAGTTGAGCAATCTGCGGGCCGCCAAAAAAAAAAAACTTCAGGGAGCGTCCAATCGCAGTGAGCTCGCTTTTCTAAAGTCGTGACGTTTGAGTGTGAAGAGTACCAATAGGGTACCGTCACATCGTCAAAGACATGCAGATGAAATTTCCGAGAAAGTGTCGCTCTCATAAGCAATTTTTAGTTGACGCAAATGCATAATATTCTAACGCAGACATACAGATTATTATTGAAGGGACTATTACCGTTCGTCTCACACCATTCCTTCTGCGAATAATTCCTTGACCTATAAAATCTTTGGCCTTCTACGGTGTACTATAAGAGACATCCCACTGAGACCCATGGCCTGATGCATGCCGTAAATTTGTCTCGAGTTCAACGTGCATGATTAACTTCCAACGCTACACCTGGAAGCAAATGAAAAATTAAAGATGTTGGCTTATCCACGGGATTTTGACGTCGGTTACTCGCATCTGATTCTCCAGCAGAGGAAAGAGAAAGTATTTGCTAAAAGACAGAAGGCCAACTTAAAGAAATCACTCTTATTTAAACAAAATCTTAATATATTATTCGTCGACTGAAAGGAGCAAAAACGTTTCGGAAATTTATTTAAGATTCCATCTCAATAAGTTTTTTATATTTTCTTGTTTTAGAGTATCATTCACAGATCGAGGTTATTTAAGGATATCCATTTTATACAGTACTGATTTTCATACGAAAGTAGTAGAATCACCCATTAACCTATCATCACAACTCTGCTCTGCAAACTGCACAAATAATCACACGTAAGCCTCTTATTCTAACATGTGTTGGTCAATGGGAGTCAGTTGACGAAAACACTTTTTATCACGTCCTTTGATACGACTGTTGCGGAGCCGCTCAGCTTAGCGATGTGCGCCGGGCTTTACACTTGATGGAACGATCTTAGTGGAACCTTCTCCTATGCGGCTTGCAGAAACAGACAGAATCTGGTATTTGAATCAATGGAGAAAAAGTGTTGAGAGTCTACAGATGTGGTTTCCTCTCACTCTCTTTCGCATCGTCGTTGACGTGAGACACACTTGCTTTATCTATTTAGCGCATCGACGATTAAATTTCCATTTCCGCAAATGTTGCTTCCATTTGGCAATAGCCAAATCACCCGGAATCAGCCAAGGCCCCAAAAGACGAAAGCCCACACACCGTATTTGCGGTGACGAAGTAGCAGATCGGACTACCCCAGAAGCCCCCCAGAACAAAAATGGCCCGGAAACAGCCACCTGTAGGTTAAACCTGTGTAAAACAAAATGGCGTTTATAGTTGCATTGTGGAGCTCATCGAAAATGCCGCTCAGCACATTATTTAAAAATTGCTGGCTGCGTAATTTAATTTTTAAACCACATTTTAATGTTACATTTTTATGAGTCCATGTCTAGGATAATGTTAAGTTTCCCTTGGTATTCCTTTCTTGGCGCTAGTCTCAATTTTCTGTGAAATTAATGCGCTCGCCGACAGGATCGCCACTATCGTTCCCGTGTCATATCCAGGATACAATATCTTTTAGTTTTTTTGTTCTCTTGAATGAAGAAAAAACGAATGGCCTATTTCTGTTTCTTCTGTTCATTTTCTCAGATTTACGGTATATATAAGGAGGGCTGGGTCACATGTTGTCGACTGTTATCAACCGGAAATTAAGTAGGTTGCAACCGTCAAATTTGAAAGAATCTAGAAAGAAACCGCAGATGGATAAGGAATTGCAGGCGTTTGCGAATGAATAGCGAATGCCAGCGCGGTCAAAGTTTTCCGATTGAGACACAAATAATTATCGAAAAGATTATGAAAGAAAAAATGTTCATCAGCATTTAAATGCAAGTGCATACCTACCTTCATTTCAGTCACAGAGTCACTGCTAAAATTATAGAAAAAACGATTACATCAATCCAAACATTCACTTTATAATTCACTTGCACTTCATAATTCACTTGCATAACTAGATTGCAAAACTTCCATCAGTTATACGAGTTAAAATAATTTATTTATCAATAGTTGTATTCATATCTTCGACCAATAATAAAATATTGTTTTTCTTTGAATTGGTCGATCCCAGATAAGCAGAAAAATAACGAGAGGGAGGGAGGGATGAATACGTAATGCTCATGAAAGAATCAAATCCTCGATTTAGAGGTCTGGTTTAAAAGGGGATTTTTTCAAAGGTATATCACCGACCTATCTATAATACATGTACGAGTACCTGTATTCGTGGTACAAAGCTCTTAACACTGCTAAGAATAATCTTCGCTCTAATAGAGCAACTCGGGTACGCCCTGTTACCAAATTTACTTTATGTATTAAAGGTAGGCAATAACGATGGTCATTATTTCCGAATAATGTACTTCTATATACCGACTGAAACTATAAAGTTCTTCGAGAAAAGGGAAGGGGGGGTGTTCACAATTTCAATTTTTCAATCACGAAAGAGAGAACAACGCCGTACAAACCCAGCACCACCTAGTGTACAGAAAAACACCAACAGTTTCAATAACGTCGCCATCTCGAAGAACTTCGACGCTCACTGTTTTACGTATACTTTATATAAACGGGGGGGATATTAGCGTCGTTAAAGCTCCAATTTCTAGGACTTTGCTCTAATATACGCTGACAAACCATTAATTATAATTTTCGTCCGCATAACAGCTTTCACGGCCGCGTCGCCACCGTCAAGCTTTTCCCCTCCACCTAAATCAGACTAATTTCGTTTCGTTTATAAACCTGCGCTCAGCTGAGCTTCGCATAGCGAGAGCTCATGATAATTAAATCAAGTAGTGCACAAAGTATACCAAGAATAGGCTTACACCAAAGAGATGCGAGGTCTAGAAACATATAACTACAAGGTTCGTCTAATAAGTTCCATGGCAGAATTCGTTTCAGGAGCATCACATACTTTAATGGAAAAACGCTTCAGTACTTTTCAAAATGAGCCCCTTGATTTGTCCTTACTTCAAATCCCACATAGTGTCATCACCCCACTGTTTCTTGCTGCTGACTCATGTTTAGTTCTCATGATAGATTGGTAACATTATCTCACTTTTTGCACTTATCTCGCCTGCTGACTTATCGAAACTGCTGTAACCAATATTTTGGCCATGCCAAAACGACGCAATATGGCTAACACACTGACCCAACATTGAGGTATTAAATGAGACAACTTTGCTCATTACAATCGTTTTATTTAGAATAGTTCGTAACCCAGGCTTGCATGCACCTCACGCAACGTAATGCAAATAAAAGAGCGGGCTCTGACAATGACATTCAGGGCTAATAAAATTAAGGGCCAATGCGCAAATGAGCATTGTCCAGATTTGCGCCATTCTTTTTGTGAAGAAACAAGCAACAATGAAACTTTTACCGCTTTGTAATTACGATTATGCCCGCTCAAGAAACATAACATCAAATTTCCGTAACCAATTTTCACGAAAGCACGCTTCACTCCTTTTTCCTAAAACAAAATAAACCAAAAGAAAGCCAGATTCCAGGAAAGCTTAAACTGATTATTTTTCGAAAGCATTGCACAAGATATGGACTACGAACGATGGGCCCTGCGCATTAACACAATTAAGGTAGCGACCTTTTCGTCATTTGGTAAATCATGGCAGGCTTCAATGAATTGTCTTGGGTTATTTGTTAAGAAGGTCCACCAGCGTTTTGATCCTTAAACCCCCCTCCAGGAGGTACCCTGGTTATTTTGCCTAGCTTAAGCTGTTTGTACCTCTTGTTAATTGTCACTGCTAGAGACGTCAGCCAAATCCTCATTATTTACATAAGATTACCCTCTAGGTCAATACGAGCCCCCGAATAGGTACACACAACAACTGTGACACACCGCGGCCATAGTAAATGAAGGACTACAATATAAATAGTGTGTATGTAACACATCGGAAGCATTTATTTCAGTATATTCAATTTACGTAATGTATTCCTCTGTGATTTGTCGAATAGATTGCAAACCAGATTGTGTACATTACCATTTAGAAAGCTTCAGACTTCTAAGTATTTAGATTTCAGTCGCGGGCTCTCGATTATTCGATCACGGGATACTGGTGAAAATGTGCCCCTTACAAGTGCCGAAGTACCAAGAGGGGTACAGAAAATCCTGTAGTGATACAGTGAACTAAAAACGTACATAGCTCAAGACAGATTTCAAACATACTCTATAGTATTAATCGGAAATGGTGAATTCGGGACAGCACCGAATGAAGATGAGCCAAGTGACGAACTCACTTTTCGTCCTCTCTTGAATTCGTCCTAACAAATCTTTTTCATGCTCTAGTGTGTTTCATAGAACTCAAACCGATAAACTACAATTGCTTCGCAAATATGGTGATCAATTACTTTCTAAATCAAATGGCAATTTTATAAATAGTTTATTATAAGTAATCATAAGGAAAAGCGAAATCCCTTAAGTTATACGCCTGATTTTTAAAAATTTGAAATATTATTCACAGGTTTCATTTGAGTCAGAAAATTTCGTGTATTTTTGTTCTGCATTTTGCCTCGCTTCAGAATCCGGATGTGTAAAAATGTATTTAGTTTAAGCATTAGTGAATAAACACGGGACAGAATTGTGTTTGTTTACTTATGCTTAAACATTTCATCGTCGACATTTTTTACTTATTTTTGTATGTGGTTATTTTAAGGCGTTGCCAGTAGTAGCTATATCACTCGACTTGTCATATATTTTGATTTCGTTTATTTGATCTTTTCAGGTAGTGCATTCTGGTGCCTGTTGGACATCGTCCCAATCAAGAACGAGAAACGGGAGGTGGTGCTGTTCCTGGCCTCCCACAAGGACGTCAGCCACACCAAAGTGGCGGAAATGCAATTCTGCGATATCTACGGAAACGGTGAGTCAGCGCCCCCCTGTAACTGCGCAGATCAAAACGGTGACAAAAGTAAACAGTTGACCGAAGGACAGCATATCGATCACACTGCCCCAGCACGGCGAAATGCATGGCAACCGTGGTCTTGTGTGGGTGGTGGTGGTGGTAACCTGACGTCAACTGATCGGCACAAATTTAACGATAACGGGACAGGCCTATTTTTAAATTTCAATTTAATGTATTACCTCGAATCCATCATGTCAGAATCGCTAACTCGGTGCGTTCTAAATCACTTCTATGGCGTGGATTTTTTAAACCGTTTATTTTCAGATGCCAATGGCAATTTGGACATTGAAGGAGACATTCCTCCCAACAACTATCAGAGGCGGCGAAGTAGGGCTGTTCTCTACCAGCTGTCCGGACACTACAAGCAGGACAAAATCAAGAATAAACTCAAACTAAACAATGCAAGTTGAATATTTTACACGTGGGTCATTATTAGCAAAACTTCGTTCATTCAGTCCATGAAGCATTATTTAAAAAAAATATTGTAAGTGTCAATAGTACCTACAATTAATTGAATTATTATTGATTATATTTATGAATAGAACGTCACTTTTATTTTAATCGTTTCATCGTTTAATAATTTAACGTTAACCGCGCGATACATGGGAAAATAAATAATGAAAAGTGAAGTCAAAAGTTAAATTAAAAATTAAACTTTTAAAATTAAAATATCGACAGTGCTAATTCTAGAATTGAACGGGAGTGGAAGGAATATCCTATTCAAAATTATTGTTTTTACTTTTGGGATTAGCCAGCACACTGCCAAGTAGTCAAACAATACATGTGGATGTCCAGGAATTAACCAAACTGAACCAGATATGTTCTGAGCCAACCACAAATTCATGTTTTCATTCCGCGTCCTTATTCACATATATTTTTCATTTTTCATTCTGCAAATTCTCAGAACTTACTGCACAATAACACGCTGCCCGAATACAAGACGGTGGCGGTGAAAAAGTCCAAATTCATTCTGTCCCACTACGGAATGTTCAAGACGTGTTGGGATTGGTTCATCCTGGTGGCCACCTTTTACGTGGCCGTTATTGTGCCCTACAACGCCGCCTTCATCATCCTGGAGAATATGGGACGTCGATCCGTTATTGGTGACGTCATCGTCGAGGCCCTCTTTATCATTGGTATGTTGTTCAATTTTCGTGTCAACCCTTTATCTCAACACTACTTTCGTAAGGTCGACAGATCAGGTGCTATATCAAAGTAGCAGTGTCATTTCGTTAGATCGTATAAAACATGCACTGAATGTTCAGGAGCTCAATCAGCGGCAAGATCCGAAAGATATTTTTCTAGGTGGTGTTTTCTGGAAGAAAAACTGCAACTAAGAAAAATTCTGTCATTGGGTGAAATGCAATTTTTTA
>JAQGBY010004569.1:0-16322 GCA_034698785.1 Mycogona germanica | reverse complement strand
GAAAAAAAAACTCTTGATGAAGGAATCTTACCAGAAGAATTGAAAAATGATAATGTCTGCCCAATTTATAAGTCAGGGGAAAAGTCTGATACAAATAACTACAGTCCAGTTTCTCTAACCTTGGTTGTTATGCGCATCATCCGACCTTAATTACCTATTCTACCTGTATTTTCGTACAGGGCGATATAGCGGTTGACATTGCCAGTCTATGGAGATCTATGTCATCACCATATGACGTGTCGTCGCACGAAACTAGGCGCTCAACGACATGCGATACAAACACCGTTAGGCCTATTTTCTCCCATCTAGGCGTTATCAACAACCGAGCAGAACAATCTTGTCAACGCAACTCACGCAGTAATCATTTAGTGTCGCAAAAAAAAAACCGACAGATTTCCGGAAAAATGCATTTCCTCCAGAGACCACCGTGTTCAATCAAGCGAGCTTGGAAGGCCATTTCTCAAGAAACAAAGGATTAGTTCCGGACTACTCTTTTATTACGTGCAGTGATGTGCTATGTGGGCGTATTTATGATTCCCGAATTTCTATGAACCGACAACTTGGAGTTGATTTTCCGAGAACACTCGTTGCGACCAAATTTTTTATTTTAGATTCTTCCACTTCAGAAATCCATTATGTTCGGTAAAATCCAGGAACAATATTTTTGATGTAGATCTGAAGTAGGTCTGGGTCTCAGAAGGACTCAGAACAAACATGATGGGAATTGTCATCTGCTCTGATGTAGGTCAGCCAACTCCAGATGCTCCACAATAGACTAGAGGATCTTGTGGATAACCGTTGGATGTTTGTGCAACAATTTGATAACTCATTCCATCTATCCAATCAATCCATTAGTATGATATGTATTTTTTAATCTCTCTAAATTTAATATTCATCAAGCAATTATCTTAATTTATTATCCAGTTAGAATAACTGCATCATTGAAATAATGACGCCGCTCTTAATGTTGAGCGGAAGCAAATGGGTCGAACTCCAATTCGAAAACCAAAAATTAAAACCTAATGTACTAAAATATAAGTAGTTAAAACGATAAAACCGCCAACATGGTTCAAATGATGGTTTGTAATATCTGAAATAGGATAACACTAGATGTAAAGACATCAACTGCTACACGCATACATAATCAGATTACAAATGATATATGTGACTATTGATGATTTTCAAATCCCTCTTTCATTAATCTACGTTTCATTTTCATATCAAACAAATTTCGTCTAGCCGTAAAATGAAACCGAATTTTAATCGATCGAGTATTCGCTCAAACGAGATAAACCACACGCTATTAAATCGCTAATGAATGACGAACCGATATCTTTTATAAACCATTTGGATGAAACCTACACGCGAAAGTCTATTTTATTTATTCTATCTGCCATAACAATGAACCATCACCGTGAAATTAAATGACGAGGGTTGATAAGGCCTTCCGCTGATAATGGATTTGCCATTATAGTAAATCCACGCCTTGCCCAGCTTCCCCCGGCTTCAACCTATCCCTCACGAAACAATGCATTTTAAAAATAACGTTGTCTCTCGCGAAAGCGAACGAACCCGGGGCTTAACGGATAGTCTACCACCCACCCTGACTATCTCCATTTTTAAAACGTTATTTATAGGTTTTCACAAACGCTGAATTGTAATCAAGTCATGTTCCTTCCGTGATAAATGCCATCTGTGCGCTGGAGATAATATTGGATATGTACAAGCATTGTGGTACTAAATTATGATGAAAAAAGGCATCATGACCAAATTCGAGGTTACTCGTTCACAAGTTAATGCAATTGGAATTCCACTCAAGCAAGACGATATGATACGAGAATTGCTGTCAGGTTATCGTTCAAGTTTTGGCAATTTCTCGTTCGACTTGAAATATAAAATATTGTACTACTCCTTGCAGTTCAGTTGGCCAGAGTTTCACTTGTGGTGTTCGAATCGCGGGGCGGACTCTAGCTTCTAATTGTGTAAGCAACATTTACTGAGTGTTCTGGAAGGGAAAATGTGAGGGGCACATTTTCATCAGTACCCAGGAATCGAATAATCGAGAGCCGGTGCCGGAAATCGAACCCGGGACCGCCGAGCCACAATCTGTCGCAAGTGTCCGATCCTGGGGATACTGTCGAAGATACGTTCCTAGATATTGTGCAGAATTGCCATTGTGGATATTTATTAAAATTGATTTATTGCCTTAAACAATAACACAGACGCATCAACAACAAAATAATTGAGACACTTGCCGCAATAAAGGAACAATGCCTACATGGGCGATGCTCTGAGATACTTGCATAGAGATCGCTAAAGAAAAATAAAATAAAATCGTATAATAGAACTAGGTACCGTAATAATCAAGGGATTCAGTTAATATTAAATTAAGTACCGGTAGCCGTGAACAGACGCACAGAAAATCCACGTATTTCTCATGATATTTCTCATGACGAAACATCTTGACGGTATTACTTGCATTTAGCCTCTCCGCTTTTCTTTTAAGGTAGGGATGCGCGATAAGAGGAATCATGTCTAGACGGAAAAGGATTGTCGCCTTCCACACACGTAACTTAGCACGGAAATACCAAATTGCGTTACAAAAACATAGAAGGTGCTCTTAATTTGAAAATTCCAATACAGCAATGAGAATAGCAGAGAACTTCACAGCAAATGCTTAACAACAAGCAGAGAAACACCAGAACATCTTCACATGAGCGTCATAATTTTACGGCATTTTTGGAAGGATCATATTTGTAATTTACAAAGATTAAAGAGAGTTTCAAAGTGGTAGAAAATATTTTATCATAATCGAAATAAAATAATCACCAATTAAAATGTGACAACGCCAGTATCTCGCTGCCGAGTTTCGAATTGAAAAATAATTTCAAGTTATTCACAACTATTCACAAAATGTCAATAAAAATTATTGTTCAATGATTTTATCGATTAGTAAGAGAAAATACAAACTGTGTATATGTGGTTAGTGACGTGATGTGGATTCTGATCAGGTGATCTGCGGTCGAGAGTGACATCGAGATGTGTCCAATCCGGTGGACATAATCAGCTCGGACACTCGCATCCATATAAATCTGCTCTCGAAAGGTAATTGCGTTTTGGACGAGCAATAAAAAAAGCCATAATCAAAAGTTGGTGACTTTTAAAGGCAGCCAATGGCACGAGCCCTCGCGTCGGCGACAAACTGACCACGACGATGACCAACGAGGTCATTTTGGCTTCCGTCGTCCACTCTGTTCGCTGCTGATCATCTCCGTCATTCGGACGAAATGTCATTCTAACGTCAATCGCTCACTGGCTCGCACACGACCAGATTGACCGACACCCTTTTATCATTTTTTCTGGACATATCCTTCTGAGATCCTGTGTACCGATTTGTAAATTTGGAACCAGATCCAAATCTGAGCCACAGATTTGAGACGTTTCAAACCATCAAATCTAAATCATTTTAATGATGACCGGACATTAAAATAATCGCTAATTTGTACGAAAAGTCAAAAAATTCGAATACGATCACATAATCTTGAAATCTACAATTTTCGCGTTTATCAATCCGCGAAAACCTTTAGAGCCCCGAGAAAATGCACTCTTTTGAAAAAGTGCAAATAGCAAAGTGAGTGCACATTAGTGGTCCCGGTAATAAAATCGATTCTAGTTCTGAAACCTTTTGAAAGGCAATTCGCCATCTATTCGTGTCAACGTGTTCATGCTTTAGGGGTTTAAAACACCTAAGTCTAAACAGATAAGAACAATGTTGCCCCACAATCGAGAGACACGGCGACAAGAATGAGAATAAAGCGTTGAATGTTTATTACTAACTTCAAATATTATAGAATTCGAAAACAATTCTTCGAAAAATATCAGACACAGTATTTAATGATAATAATGATGATGGGGATTGAATATAATGATGCTAGGGCAATTTATGTAATTATACATCGACCGCGGTGCAGTCACTCAACCACGATACGTTTTTCTACAATCATCATTATTATCATAATTATATACAGTTGTTGATGAAATTTCTCTGAACATTGTTTTCGACTTACGTAATATTTGAAGAAAGCGATAAATATTTAACGTTCTCATTCTTGTCTCTCGATTGTGGTTCTCCTTATACTCTGTATTCGACGCACATCGTCTAGTTAAAACGACGAATTATTTCCTACTCGGCTTCATAGCATTCACTTTTCTAGGGGCCTACCCTGTCCCGTAACACAAACTGCGATGTCACATACGATGTAAGTGCAATTACCATTTCTGCAACAAACGTTTTCCATTGAGCTAAATCTACATGTTTCTAACCAGAACAGTCAACGGCCTACAAATGTCACATTTTCATTACAATCTCAACTTGATAGCGTCACATGATTATCATATATATAAGCTATGTGAAAAATAATACCAGAGGAAAATTCGCAAATGTACTTCTCCAAGTAACTCAGTTCGTTCTGCAACGTCAGGGTAATATGGCGCATAAAAAGAAATAGAACAACCAATGTGCAGTCTGCGATAGGCCCGCTTAATCCTGGCCCAGAGTAACGTCATCACGCACGTAGAATGGCGTCAGTGGATTGGTTGCGCACACTCACATACGAAACCGCGCCAGTAACGGATACTGATTAAATTGACGAACCTCGTTAGGGACTGTCAATGTTTGACTTGACATTCGAGCTCCAGGCAGGCAGGCACAGGCACAAAGGCGCGGCAGAATAAACGCGTGCCGGTACGTGATACGCGATTACTTCCGTCTGTACATACCTATGACGGCTGAAATTCCAAATCCATTACCCCAAAAACAGAAGAACACGAAAATGCTTCTTTCTCCCGTTTCCCTGATCCACACACACACACATAGGAAGAAAAAAGCGTTTCATCCATCCAATAACCTGGGCATTGAGCGTAGAGCATTTGTAGTGGGCTGTCTTTTCTAAAGAAATAGCTGAGAGACACACAGGATGGATGATTTTTTCCAACGCCATCATTGTCACAGAGCGAACACAACGCATGCCAGTATCGGGACTCGAACACCGAACCACACAAAATGACTTCTGAATAGGAGAGCAATGAACTTTTCTGCCATTTGACTCCTTTCACAATTGACTTCTCCTCACAATTGACTTCCACTTGTAGATCAGACTCAAGATGATGATGAATTCACTGAAGTGACGGATCCCAACAGGAAGATTCTGTACCCCTCTCAGTGCTTAGGCACTTTGTGATAGGCGCCGGGAATCGAACCCGGGACCGCCGAACCACAGTCAGTCGCTTAACCAACTGCGCCACGTCGGGACGCACGTCGGGATGGCCATCACGGATGGGGATTCGAACCCAGACTTTGCGTTTGTAGACCCAAAATATAATTTACTCAGATGGTACCAAAATATACTAAAATATAATTCCTATCCAGGCCTTTAACCGGACTTTCTCGTCCTCCATTTTCACACAGGTCCATCATTGTCCAGACAGTCGTACGCGTTGTTGCGTAAACACAACAATGACTGGCGAAACTTGAACTTCGAGACCAAATGTAAAAACGTTTTTCCTTGGAAAGGAGCACTAATGATGACCGCTCAGAGAGCCAGTGTCCACCGTAACAGACTATTTCTTTCTGTACAGGAAGCACTGAATGCTAAGCTAACAGTAAATAATACTGTACAAGATCGTAAGAACGTGTGTCGGGGCGAAACATTCAAAACAATTAGTGCGCACATTCGCCGGTGGCGGCGTCGGTGGTTTTTTGGTGATCAGAGAGTGTAGAGTGGAGGAATCTTATTTGTTTATATCTTGTCTTATTAAAGGCCGTCAGTAAAATATATGATAGCCACTGGCAACGTTCGCACAGTGCATAAGCACTATGAGGGGGACGTAAGGCCTGTAGTGCGGTTGACTACAGTTGATAAAAACTAAAAAAAAAAAAAAAAATCGTTAATTTCATCCACTGATCGCTAAATTCGTTATTGCGGGAAAAATTTGTAATTGTAATAGACCACTGCCTTTGGTGACCACGTCGAAACACAACGTCGTCAAAATTGGCGAGAATCGTCGATACCTTTTCTACTTCTAAATCATTCAGTTCGTTGGTGGTGATAAAATTCTATCCGAGTGAATAATATTTTTCGGTATTTGATATCCAGTGCTCAGATCACCCCAACCTTTTATGGCACGATTATTTCAGGTTGAATCTATCCTTTGACATACAGCGAATACTTTTAAAAGTGAATACATTTTTTTAAAAGAAATTATTCGTTGGTTGGAGAAAGTGCATCATCGCCCTGAGTAATAAAAGTATATTTATATCTCCGGAAAGATTAGCAGGACCGGGATCCCCAATTTCGACTTTAGTGTTGAGGTCTGTGTTAAGGACGAGAATAGAGGGAATGGGGTGGCTTTTATTATCGCATTGCTTTGATATAGTTAATAAAATTTAATTGCCGAGACGCCATTAATATTCTGAACGACTATTGTGAAGTGCTTGCGCCTGAGGAAACTACTGTACTCTGTATTTGCCACGCCAATTACAGTTCGTGGGACGGTCGAGCTTTATTTAACATTCGAATCTGTAAGCTTGGGCAAGAACCATTTAGCCAAATCCAATCCGCCGTTAAACAATTTACATATTTTTGATAAGGATACTGGATATGTAATAAATTAAGGCAGATTCATTGTGTGGATGAATACCTTTACAGGGCTTCATTCGCAGGGCTCAACAAAAGCGTAAATTAACAGCATGGTATTATTGTTTCTGATTAATATATTCCTTAATTCAAATAAGCATAAAAGCAAATATTTATGTGCTGTACAATGTTCAATATTCTCAAAAATACACAATTCTAACAGACATTTATGAATGATGGTTAAATTGAATTACATTTTTATTGCCGTATTTTCAAGTTCATGATCCGCAAGAAAAGGATTTACTGCGCAGGAATCATCAGAAAGAAAATGACATTTGGTCAAAAGTCGTCTAAACGAAACCGCGTTTGATTTGAAACTGCTTTTTAAATTTATTAATTGACATTTAATTCTGAATTTAATTTAAGATTAAATTCGCTGCTTGATTTCCTGTACTGTTAAAAGTTACACATGATAGAAACTCGTCTGAAAATATACAAACCAACACACGTAATTTAAAATTTAGATCTGAACTTATACAGTTGGAATTCCTCTGGGTGAAAAGTACTTACGATAGGCGGTTCAGAATTTATACTGTATTTTGTAGCGGCATTAGTTTCTAATCTTGGTTAAAATAGGAATTCATTAATACACTAAATTGTATGCAACCGTGTGGTTCATTGGCCGAATGCGTGTAAATCGTTTAATAATGCAAAACTGCATTGAATCATTTAATACGCGTAATCTAGCAAAAGTAAACAAACGAAACACGTCTTTAAAGTTTTCTAGGGCTTCTACTTTCATCTTGAAGATCAGGTTGGTTTACTTTTTTGTTTTGAAAGATGCAAACATACGCATTCGTGAAATTGTGCTCATTCTATCTTAACGCGAATTTCGTAAACGTGCGCGCTAACATTCTCTTAAACCGCAAACGGAATCATTAAAGTAGATAACAGGGCTGCGCCGAGAGCTAAAAAAAATATAATAAACACACCGAATCTAAGACGCTTTATAGACATGCCCACGCCGACCAAAGATATGAAGGGCAATGCCGGGTATAAAAGAAGACACAAAAATATTATATCGCAAAAGTGTTCACGTTTAAAATCTGCAAAGTTTAGAAAAACACATCGAGCGCACTTGCCCAGAATAATTGCTATGAGCACAACGTGGCATTAATGTCTGGTTAAACCTAGTTAACCTAGTATTACCAGTATACACAGAGACATGCACCTCACTGGTAAAAGCTTTATAAAAATAACATTAGTTCTATTAGAAATCTCTGCAAAATTATCAGAATGCAAAGCAATTTCAATATGCACTAATGAAATCAAATGTAAACAAAAATGATGCACAATTAAATTATATCAATTTTGATTGTTCGTAATTAAATTTCTTTCTGGTTAAACAATTAATCGGAATAGGCGCATTAAATCTTGATCAATTGTTAAAAACGGTATTAGGCTTTTAAGAATTTAAACATGCAGTCGATCATAATTTCACATTTTTTAAGGTGCCCGCTGTATAAAAAGAAAGCCCAGACATAGAACCCATTTCCCCTGGTTCATGCGAAAGTGCATCATAATAACAAGGTCTGTACGTCTATCCAAACTCCAATATATAGATATATCTGCTACTCAGTACGTCCACGCACACGAAAATACTCCCTAATAATAATTCATAGGTCGAAATTACAGCCTGCCGCCTGAATTATACGTGATACTCGTCTAAATCGATGGCCCGTTGGGAAACTACACCGACAAAAAAAAAGAGGAGAAAAAATACACCCACTCGTTTTCAACAACGAAGACTAGCCACATGAAGACAAGGCCTCGGCTTGTGATTGGCCACGCCAAAAAAAAAAAAAAGTAAAAAAAAATGTACAACCCCTGCACAAAAGCAGGAACCGATCAGACCTCAAGACGTCACGCGAGGAAGGACCGACGGATCGGGTGGTAAAAAAAGTGACGAAATACTCGATAGGAAATGGCATCACTGGTGAATTAGGGTCACCTGACAGAAAAGAACAACGAGACGGAAGGCGGGGGCAAAAAACCCTTGCACGGGAAGACCGATCGGCGGCAGGAGTATAGATGGGGGGAAAAAAGAAACACCGCAGACATTAAGAAAAAAAATGGATGACTGACAAATCGACTCGATTATCGTGATCCGACCTATAGGTGTCGCTGTCGTCACTTTTTTTTAAACGATCGGTTAGAAGGTTCTCGTATCATTCTTCGGAAGTCACGCAGCTCTCTCCGCTTGGTGCCTCAACCAATCATTTATATAAGCTCAACAATAAGAAATAGCGGTTAAAATTAATGGGGGTTTATTTATTTTATAGTCAGCAGAGTTCTTCATGACTCATCAAAATTAATGGGTCAAAATACAAAGTTGATGAGTGGCTCCACAGTTCACAGTGGCTTCTTTATAAAATTCTAGCTGTCTAAATAATCAAATGAAATTGTAATATTTCCTAGTCAATTAAATATTCCTCATTCTATGATTCCATTGATATCATGGTGGAATTTTCTAACTCTTGAAAACATTGCTTTGAAAAACTTAAGACATTTATGCAACCGATTAACAAATATCGCATATAGCATCGAACAAATATATTAAAGAACATCTCGCTTGCGAAAATATTTCTATGATATTTTTATTGTTTATTAAATATTAACTCCAAGAACGCAGCATCTACAAGAACTTACAGCTTTACAGATGCAGAAGACCGATTCTAAACGATGCTATTCAGTTATACTCTATTAGAGTAAGTCAATAGAAATATTGTATCTAAAGAGCCCTTTTATTCATTTACGACAACATGGAAATTTGAGTATCTCGCAATTGGATTCGCTTACTGAATTTTGACCCAGGCTGCATTTCAAAATCGAAATGATTTCCTACCACCCCTCCTCCCCCCCACCCCACGCACTTGATCCACTTCATTTACCCGTCACTGTACGACTCATTCGACGAGTGTAGCCGGCAGCAAAATTGCGGTATAGTTGTCATGACTTCCTGCAGGGCCGACCGGAATTGCTTCGAATTTCGTGTCAATATCGTATAAAACTATAAGCTGTTTTTTCAGCCGCCGCTAAAGCGTCCGTGATGACGGGGGAGCTGGTGCTCTGACTCGTGATAGCGCCACCGAAAGGGCTTAGTTCCTCTTCACTGACAAAAGCCTTTTTTTGGGGGGGTGGGGAGGAGGAGGAAGGGAGGTAAGGCGGGGGTAAGCAGTCGTAATAATAAAAAAATAGGCAAGTGTAGACTGATCGATTCTGGCACAAAAACAGACAGCGAACAAAATTTAAGTAGCGTAGACGATTTTTGGTTTTTACTCTGGGGTTTGGGGAAGAACGATACCGCACATGGCGTTTGATGATTCATTCGAACGACATTGCCTGGTGTATTAGATATGATCATTCTCTCTCAGTATAAACTCGATAGTAGAATATGGACGCAGCTATATTTTTTGGTTGAGGGGAATTTATAAGTAGGACTGGTATTATTGTGAAGTAACAATTGATTGTTTTATTTGATACACATTATTGACCCGGGCCACGCCTTGCTGTGGCTTCCGGTTAAATGGTTCAGTCACACTACCTCGTTCACACAATTTTCCATTTTCCCCGGGAATTCATTTGCATCCCGCTTTCCCGTGCTTTGCCGTTTCCCGTGCTTTGCCGCTTTCCCGTGCTTTGCCGCTTTCCCGTGCTTTGCCGCTTTCCCGTGCTTTGCCGCGACGCATGCAAATTCTATACGCAGATTGTGTTCTGGTGGCGTTAAATGAAACTCTTTACTGTGAGGGGAGGGGGGTTCTGAACTGACGTCAGCGAGAACAAAAGAGAGAAGAAGGTTGAAGGTTTCTCCGAGTTTCCGAACACACCTAGAAGCCTTGTAGGGAAAGTCCAGATTTGGGGATCGCGGTTGATGCGATCTGATGATCGATAGCGATTTGATAGCGATTTGATGATCGTAGGAGAGACAAATTTGGCATAAACCATCTCGGGAATGTAGTGAACAAATTCCCAAAATTTCATAGTGATCGGGTGAATGGTCTAGGAATGCATAAAGAACAGACACACACACACATAATCAAACATCTTTTCATTTATATATATATAGATTATGAAATTAAATTACATTAAGTTTATAGAACCTGGTATTTCTTCAAAACGAGATATTCGACTTGACTTCTTAATAGTGTCGTTATAATTTCAAATTGGTTGACTAATGATTAATAGGTACTGTCGTGATGGAACGACAGGTGTCATTACCTTGTGTTTACCTGATATTGAAGATGGTCGGTGGCCCAGCCATCGATATCATCCGCCATCAAACAATATATTCGCGATATACGCGATGTATTTTTCAAGCGCATGTGCGTACGAAAATTTCCCGCAGATGTCCGGCAACAGCATATGCATCAAAAATCATCCTCCTCCTCCTCCTCGCCCACTAGCTGTCGGCATTGGCCGGCGGAATTTATGTCTGACCACATTTCGTTCAACAAACATTGATTGCCGCCGATCGACCAGTCACCAAGATTCAATTTTGACTCGCAATTTCGTTGGGCCGATATTGCCCATAATGCATGCCCATAAATGTATGGGCAACAATGACATTTCTTTCCCTTCTCCCCTCGCCTAGCTTTTTTTCCCTTTTTGAAAATACAATTCGACAATGCGCCAGACAATATCCTACAGGGGGAGGGGGGAGGGGACGGCACACATTTAAACGCAGCCATCGCTCAAAATAAAAATACAGGGCGACATTTATTTGCCATTTGCAATCCAACCTACTATATTACCGAATCTTACAACTTTACGAAACATTCAAAAAATTACCGTACTTATTTGTAGCAAACTGAAGATGATTTCAGCTATGATTGTTTTTATTTTTATTTTAGCTTATATGTAGTTAACCCGCGCCGGAAATCGAAGAAGAGACAATCGTATATCAAGTTGGTCGCAGCTCTTACATGTTTAATAAATTGATCAATAACCACTCAAATTTTCTGTGAACGGGGTACTGGTGAAAATGTGGCTATCACATAGTGCCTAAGCACTGAGAGGGGTACAGAATCTTCCTGTTGGAATCCTTCACTTCAGTGAATTAAAAAAAAAATGTTTGGATACTATATTATTTATGAAACAAAATACGTCTACAACTCCACAGTTGCACCTCAGAATGGATGATAATTAATTTGTGCCAAATTGGAAACCAGTTGAATCTCAATTTATAAGCGACTCTTTGACTGTGAATCATTGGTTAGACATTTTGGTTATAACGAAAATGTGGTACTAAATGTTTTCGAAGATTATGAGTAGTGTATTTTTTGTGAACCATTCCAAGAAAGAAAATTGGTATGTCTCATAAATTCCGTAAAAATGTGCAAAAAATATGAAATTGTGGGACATGAATTATGCTCGCTCAATAAGTCGACTTAGAACAATAATTAGTTGACAGCATGGAAAATAGAGAGCATCGAATGTGCTGAAAGCAGCGATCGAAGCGCCACCCTCCCCATCCCCTCGCAACCATCTCCCGGTAAGACCCAACAACAAAATCGCATAGCTTACAGTTAAGCCCGAAATTGGTTTTATTAGGAGGTGCCCGTATATACATACACGGTCACGTCCTTTGCGAGCTGGTATAATACGTGCTCGTGTATATATGAGTGCAGAGTATAACGGAATCGCCGTCCCCGCCTACATACATAGAGTCCTGTCACTGCACCTCCACTCGATAATCCTTTGACGTTGAACAGGGAGCTCCGCGGAACCCATAAAGAAACGTATTAACTCGCCGTTGAATTACTGTCGGTTTGTTTATGGCCTACCGCCGTGTATGAACAGAGCCCGGAGCAGGGCTAGCACAAATAATGAACCGCGGGGGAGGGTCGGTGACACTCAATGAAGTCCTCTCTGCGACGGTATCCACAACGCCCTCTCCTAGCCTAGGGCAGCAGCGAACAATAGATAACCTTTGGTGGCAATGTGATTCGCCAAAATGCCCCATTTATTTTTCAATATTTTTACACAGTTGTTTTGTGAGATGCTCGAAGAAACTCACATGTAACATGCTTCATGAAGTTAGCTAAAAGATCTATTCACGAATTGTGATATATCTAATCTCGATCTGAGATAATGCAACCGTTTCTTTCTAAGATAAGACCACGTCATCAGCTCGACTTTACGAAGGAGTTAAAAAGTTACATTTAATATTATTCTTAAAGTATTTTCCCGGAAATGCACGTACCCTGAGAATCAGCAATCGTAGATTACAGCCCCGTCATGATAATTCCCATTGTTAAGCTGCTCGTAAAGCAAATGTGTAATGTGTGATTGTGTGACACAGGGGGCAGCCTTTACATGATCAGACTATTCATTAAGAAAATAAGGCTGTTCCAATGAACGGTAATGTGCCCAGAAAATAAGCAATGAACTAATTCAACAAGCAACAGATCCTTATGTAAGACCCCAAAAACCACAATTTATATTTTTATGTTAATAAAAAGTGCACATTTAATAGAATCATCATCGATCTAAAAGTCTTAGAAGCAGATGCTCAGCGTCAGTGTGATTGATTCCCGCCAATTTTGCTAACGCTTTCTCCCAAGGCGACAAGGTGCGTCTCTAGTTATGGCGCAAGATCGCTGCGCATCTAGTGAGCAACTGACGAAACCTAATTCAGTTTTCTAAGATTTTTGGATGATTTCTCAACTTTGCAAAAGCGCGAGTGGCGACGTCATACTTGTTAAACTACGATAACCCCTATTCACTGCTGTCGAATAGGGCTCCTTCACGCTACACTTTTTTACTGGCTTTGATCTAACACTAGACAACCCCAGGTCAACAGAAAAATAAAATGACAAGAAATAGCAAGTGATTTTAATCGAGTGTGAATGTTGGGACGAAATTTCCTTGTATTGTTATATTTGGACCCATCCGCAACAAACCATGTCAATGGAGCGCGGAAGAGAGCGCCAAGAAAACGGAAGTACAGGTTGCCACCCACCCTCCGGTCTCATCAACTCCGGTAAATGAGATTTGGCATTTATATCGCCGACAGCCAAGCGAGAGAGCGAGAGAGAGAGACGCGCCCATCGCAAAACTCTATGTCATAACGTCGTTCTCTATGTATTTGTGTATGTGTATGTGGGTGCGCGCATCCATTTAGTAAAAATGTAATTAAACGTGATGAGATTAGTGTGCGCGCCGGAATAATTCGATAAGACAATAGACTACGCGCCAATGGCGGCCCGTGCCGATCACAGCGCCGCCTAACGCTGAAAGTTCGAGCTGTTCGAAGTGCAAGAGTAGATAGATGAAGATTAGCTAAGATAATGGACAAAAATATGTATAGCGTATTTGTCTCTCATTTTTGCGTCGTTATTAACTAAAGGGCCCACTGTTTCCTTTAGCTGATTAAGTAAGTGCAAGTTACATTATTATAAAGATGAACCTCAACATTAACAATTTGGACCCCTGCATTCTTCTGCAATATTTGTTTTCCCTTATCTATATTATAATCCTTAATGTTCCCTTTCTTAATTTTTTTCTTTAAACTGTCTGTTTCCGCATTTGCTAACGTTAGAACGGCTTGACGAAATTGAATACAATTTGAGCTGGAGGACCATTTTGGATTCAATCACAGCTTGGAGAAGACAAACTCCACTGAGGAAGATTGAGCCCAAAATGGGCCCCCTGTAGATAATTCCGCAAATGTGTAGTCGAGTGCAAGTTATCTCAGATCTTGACTTTGCGTATTTCTTGAGAAATGAGCCGTTGACGTTTTAAGCATTGCTATCGTTTCGCTGGAAAATTAAAAGATGTCTCCACTTGACCAAAATGGCGCGGAACCGTTATGAAGAGATTACATATTTTAATTGACAAACTTTTGTTTGATAATCCAATTGATTAAGAAATCGAGTATTGCGGTATAAATCTTGTGAAACAATATTTCGACCAATGTTTATATGCAGTAACCAGAACATGTTATTCGGCCGTTTCCCACCAGGCGTCTCAGAACGCGGTCCGCGCGCGCACCTGGATAGCGGTTCAGCGAGGAACTATACGGATCCTGACATCGGGGCGTGCCGCAGGCGGTGAGATTTCGTTATGGCTCCGGTCACTTAGCGCGCGAATGAGCAAACAATGATAACTTATGACTGCTGCCCTAGGCTTCAGACTCTTACTTGGAGAAAAAATTCGATCTTATCTGTCGTGTGGCGGAACAAAACTGCGTTCAAGCAAAATAATCTGTGGACAGTTCGCTTTATCCTTAAGAATACGTGCGTATATAATAATTCAATTGTATGACTCGTCGTAGCCCAATCGGTATTGGGACTGATTTTGCCTCGGCGGTTCTGGGTTCGATTCCTGGTACGGGCTGACGATAATTTTTGATCCCGTGGCACTGGTGAAAATGTGCCACTCGCCATAGTGCCTAAGCACCAATATTACACTGCAGTGAAGGGAAACAAAAATATAATAATAAATAATAATGCCCCCCCAAACTATGATCCAAATAACTGAGTCGTTCTTCAATCCTTTAACAACGAAAATAAATAATAAAAAATTCTTTCAGGGTTACATTGATTCCTTTAATTCACTGTAGACATTGCACTACAGGATATTTTGTACCACTCATGGTGCTTAGACACTATGACATGGGACACATTTTCACCAGTACCCCGGGATCAAGTAATTGAGAGCCCACACCAGGAATCGAACCCAGGATCGCCGAGCCACACTCAGTTGCAATACCGATCGGGCTTCAACGAGTCGTACTATGATTTTATCTTACGATGGATCTTCCGATCAACAAAATACGAAATACTTAACAAAAATAGAAAGATCGAGATAAAAAAATGATCCAAAAAGAAATCCCACCCATAAATAAACAAAGGCAGCATTTCTGAGAATAAATGTCGATTTCTTAATAACTACGTCAAGATGAGCTTGGAACATTTAAATTACAACACTATCGATAGTTACTTTTATTATGTATTAATTAATATCTAGCATCCACATTCGCAAAATTACAAGTATACATTTCTTTGCAAATTGTGAACATGGGGTTTGATGCTGGATGCAACAAAATGTTCCCATTTGTAAATATTCTAATTCCTGGCGTTTAAATTTTTAATATATATTTTAAAATTTTAATATATTATTATACATATCACTTCTCTTACAAGTATACATGAGATGGTATCAAGAGGCCAGATTGACTAGAAAATACTTGCAGATTGTGTCGCCTCCAGTCTCTGTCATTTCTACGTGACAACAAATAAAAATACGATACTGCACCGAGACGTTACTGCGGAGGGCGTCCGACAGGCGAGGCTCGAACTCGACAAGATATTGATCAATATATTACACTTTTGCAACATCGATGGGGTCACCAGCGTGCGCTATTCTGACCGACCCCAACACACGTACATGAAAAGACCAAATCTTTGCGTGTCAAGTAGCCACCTCCTCCTCCTCCCCCACATCCATCGCATAATGCAGATATGGGCTAAATCGAAAAATTCGAATTTTCGAGCAGCCAGAGTGTGTCACGCGTCGCTTGGGGACGTCCATCACACCACATGGTCACTGTGAGGCGGCGCCCCTTTGGCGCGCGAGCAGTTGGTTGGGCGTGAGGGGCGCTGGTGTGGCGGCGGCCCAGGGTGC
>JAQGBY010004568.1:0-16325 GCA_034698785.1 Mycogona germanica | reverse complement strand
CCAGACAGCGGGCTGTACGCGTGTGGCCAGCCTGCCCCAAACTTCACTAAAATACAACTTCCGGAAATCGCCATAATTACAATTACAATTATTACCCGCAAGCAGCCCCCAAGAGAGGGGCCTAATGCCACGGCGCGGCGATAATTAGATCTAAATAACGGGATTATTCCCCGACGACGGACGTGTCCATTCTACGAGTCAGGCTAGGGCTATTTATCAAATTCTCGTACAAGGACGAGTGTGCTTGCAGTCATACTGTAATCGAAATAATCCCGTTACCATCTACAAGTTTATCCGGTTGCCTACACTCAAGTTACCTACACTATAAAGTTTACTCACCTATCTAATCGAGATTTGTGTTCTGCAATACGTAGAAATAAAATTTAAAAAATAAAAAAAAAATTGTAACATCGTGCAAAGCACGTGTCTAGCGCCATATTGGCTTTGCGTCCAGCATTCCTCTCATCCTGTTTCAAAATAAATAGACGATGGTCTACTATATTATGAAAGCACGGCGCATGAACCGACATCTCGTCCTACTTAACTACACTGAGGGCTCGATAAATATAACAAAAATAACGGCTGACAAGGTGGCACGAACAAAACAATTGGACAATCGGATGCCCCTAATCAAGTTAATTCAATTTAACGGGTTGGTTTTGATCTTGAACGAGTTAATATTACTATATACCATATTTTATGTGCTCTTCTTTCATTGAACGAGTAGACCTATCCGAATGAGTCACGTTAGGCACTTTCAAATACATACCTGTTAAATTTCGGATCGTCGACGAGCGAAGCACTTCCACAACGGTTAGGACGCGACGATTTCAGGATAGCAGAATATAGTTTATATAAAATCTAAAGAAACGTCAGAAAACTTTTGGTTTAGGCTAGAGCACATGTGACGACTCGTTTCAAGTTGTTTGTAAATCGCGATCAAATTGTTCGCCAACACCTTCTGATAACAGGGCCGAGGCGAGTACCACAATCGTCATACCTTATTAGTATGATGTCACTAACTAAACTCTATGTTCGAGAGGGGAAACTCGGGTATCTCGATCGAATCTCGCGGCCTTTCCTATAGTGGGCGCTGTATCGAGAAACCTGAAATTACACTTCCACTCACGGGTAAACGCGATTTGAGAATGTCGTCAGAATTGCTCGACGAGCTGCGTTAAACGAGGCACTGCCAATGATGTCAAAAACGATTTACGTTCGCCTACAGGTATACAGATTTGTCTCAGCCAGAGATCCCCGCGATGAATGTCCATGCCGGATCTCCTTTCTCGTCGGGTCATTGGTTTTAAAAAGGTCATCACGGATCGGAAATTCCGAAAAGCGCGTCACGGTCAGGACGTCGGGTCGTCGAGCCAGTTTTATTTGGTTTTTGAAGATTGAAATTTGACGTGCAGTGTACGGTTTGAGATTTGAAAAAAGAAGTTCCATTCCCGTTGCCATAGTTTCGATGACGTAGGACGACAACAAATTTGGTATTTCTTTCTTTTGAAAGTGTTTTGTGACCGCAACGCACCGCAAGCCCATAACGGCTGACGTTCCCGCCTTCCTTCCCTCCTTGTTGACGCTCGGAAAATCTATTTTTGCGTTCGCGAATCAAGGATGAACGAGCGAGTTGTGCTCCTCCTCCCCGTCTCTAGAATAACACGCTTTCCAGGAAGTGTTTCCGAGGCCTAGGCCAATCGCTGACCGGGGACCGCATTCGTTGGCCAACAGGAGGAACCGAGGAAACTAGCAATTTCTTTTTAATTACACGACGGCCGGAAGAAATGCTGACTAAACTCGTTCGAGCTTCTTGATTGGGCCAGCAGTGGAGCTAAAAGAGAGGTGCGAACCAAACCTATTTCTCGTCTTCGTTCCTGGATCAGTTAATAATTTGAGTGTGCGTCGATCGTGTGTATTAATACCGACGGTCTTCTTACCATAGAAACTTTTTACTTTTTAATATTAGCATGCCAGAAAGTCCGTGCCAGAAAATGCTTCGACAGAACGCGGATCGTGATCGGATCATCAATCGATTCCCTTTGGTAGGTCGATCGGCGTTTCTGTGATCAGGGTCAGGTGACTCAGAGGTGTCCGGTTGACGGTTGAAAATTGAGTGTTAACGAGAGTGTTGGTGTAATTATTTCCTGTCCTCATCCTCGCGCAGCCCCTTCATCCGTTCGCCACCGAATATCAGCAGCTGGATTTCGATCAGAAGGTGCGCGAGGCGTGCATCAGCAACAGAACAATCACTTCTGGGTAAGGATGACCTCTCTCCAGCAGATCGACCTTTCGACACTGTACCGAAATTCAGGAACCATTTGTGAAGATATGGACAAATTTCTTGACAAATATTCTTCTTTCGTCTTCTAGTTTGAAAATCTCCAAGGCCATCATTCTTGGCGATGTCGCGGTTGGAAAGACGAGTCTCGTCAACAGGTAAAAATAAATACAAATCCACCTGTGGGCTGTTACATCAGCCTTTTGCCAAGTTTCTTAATTTGTTGTTTTGGCATTTTTTGCCAGGTTCTGTCACGAGGTGTTCGACAAAGACTACAAGGCCACTATCGGAGTCGATTTTGAGGTGGAACGATTCGACATCCTGCATGTGCCTTTCAATCTGCAGATGTGAGTTCATCGCAGTAATCCTCGTTTTCAATAACTCTGCACATCCTGGAGGTGATGACGATCCAATTCTAGTTTCCAACTGTTCTACTTCTCTTTTTATCAGATGGGACACGGCTGGTCAGGAACGCTTCAAGTGCATCGCCAAGTCCTACTATCGCGCAGCTCACGGTTGGTGAACAGCTCTCTCTCCAGCTGGCTCGAGTTCGCTCGACTCGCCAATCCTCCAGTATTATTAATTTGTTGTGTTCCTTCGCAGTTATTGTGGTGGTCTTCGATGTCACTGATCTGATGAGTCTGCAGAACACGATGAAATGGTTGGACGACGCGATGAAAGCCAATGAGGACGAGCCGCACGTCTTCCTGGTCGGAACTAAAATCGATATTTGCGTGAGTCTCCTCGTCAAATTCTATCCAATTCTGCTTTTCTTTCCACTTCTCCTCAAACGAACTGTTTTCCTCCAATCTCCTTTCGTGTCAGTCAAAAGCCACTTACAAAATGGTCGAGGAACAGGCCATCAAACTTGCCAAAGGCATGAAAGCAGAATTTTGGGCAGTCTCGTCGAAAACAGGTAACAACAATGTTTCGAAAAGAGCACATGTAGCCGGTTATTTATTTAATGTATCTCGTAAGCACATGTAAAATTATCTCTATAGTGTTTAACTCGACGAATTGTGGTTACCTCCCATCATCTTGTAGGGGACAACGTCCAAGACTTCTTTTTTCGAGTGGCTGCGCTCGCTTTTGATGCGGGTGTTCTGCGGGAAGTGGACGTTCCGCCACCTTCACAACAGATAGGAAGCAATCTCATAAGTAAGAAAAATTGACCACATCCGTCACTTTTCGTTTCTATTGTTGTTGTTCGCTTGTTTAAGATTATCCAATTCAAAGAGACTTTGAGAATTCTTGCTCGATCAGTAAAGTAACAAAAGTAGTACAAGTTACCTGCCTTGAAAATTGGGATAGTCTCTGGATCATTTTTTTAAATGCGTGGTGTGGTACCCAGTACGTGTTTGGCTAATTATTCGAACGACATCCAATTTCAGAGTTGAACGGCGACAAAGATCTGTACGAGAAGAGGAGTCGTTCGAAATGTGGCGGCGCCTGCAAGACGTAGACGAAATTCGAAAATGGGAAAACTCACGTCACCGGGACATCACCAGGTTCGTTTACTCCTCGGAACCTCGCGTGTCACCTAGCACCAAAGATGAAATCGGGCAAAATCCAGTGCCCAAAAACAGACATTCATTAAGTGCCACTTACACATCTCAGACCAGAAGAAGGGACAATTTGGTTCGGTGTCTGATCATCGATGAAGGTTAGCCGGTGATCCAAGTACTTCGCAATAACTGAACCCTTCGAATAGTTTGACACCGATTTTTATATCATCAGTGATTTGTTAACTTGAGGAGAAATTCTTGAAAACATTTATTCATATGGTTTTGAGATTGGGACTAGACGAGGTTGTATTGCTGGCCCACTGATCAAAATAATTGACCATTGCTCACCCGGTCTCTGGCATTTAAAATGGAAATATTTATCTCAGGTCGGTTATCGGCATTTATCGAGGAATTCGCAATCTTGGGAACTATTTTGGGGTTACCGGGTATTTTTTGTTGGTTATTTTGGCGCACATTCAACTACTTAGAAAATGGGGAAACTTTTGCCCATTAGCAATTTAGAGGTGCATATATTTTATCTGAATGTTTTATTGCGAACGCGTTAAGCAATCTCGAAGACGTTTTACACACGATTAACATGTGTAGCGCTCTCTGCAGCTTTTATTTGACAAGTGCCTATGTATGTATGCGTGTTTTAACCGATCACCAAAGGTCCGAGATAGTTTTGGATTTGGTTTTTAGTCAAGTTTTAGGGAATGTATGTGATCCATTTGTTTTATTCGCACGCGTTGCCTGTCGAAAATGGAATTTCTGGTTGAAGAAAGGATGTTGTTGCCATTAAAGAGTAGGCAGATTTTTTAAATTGAATTCCAACTTTTCGTTTCTTTTAACCTGGGAACTGTAATAACCGGAGGGGAGGGTTGGAGATTAATTTCTTGAAACGTACTGACTGGTCATCAGTTTCATACAAAACTACATCACCTGTGACGTTATCTATGACCAGTGACCAGATACCATCCGGAGGTGAATTTCTCGCTTGTCCTGGACCCCAACTAAGCACCTACGAGTGACAAAAACATATTTCGATAAATGGAAATGAGACAAACACGCATTGAGTGCACATTTACTTGGTTCGTATATTTGATAGCAAATCTATGGTGGGACGCTCGACACACAATAATACAGGACACTGGTATAGTTTTAACACACTGGCAACGGACATTGGCGAAACCCAGTTTTTTTTTTTTGGCAAGTCGAGCAGAAATAAGCTGCGAGAAAGCAACAAAAAAATACTCTTTGCTAGTTAATGAAACGGAGCAGCATCATATTGTTCAAACATCAAGTTATTAACTTCCGGAGACGATCTCTCGAAAAATCGATTCCCAGTAAATTGGGACTTTTTGAATCCTTCCTCCCTCTGCCAAATGGCCACACCGGGAGCTGACTAACTGGTCAATTGAATTTAACCGTTACATAACGCGACATAACGCGTTTTCACTTTTCAAAAAAATCGTGGCAAAAATCTACCAATCACAGAGAAATGCAAAGCACATGATTGGATAGAGCGGAAAATTAATTTAACGGTTAAAGGGTTAAAGAGAAACTGGAGCTAATCCCCGGACCTCGAATCTTCTAGATTATCTTGTGTGCGTAGATCGAATCTAAAAATATTATTAAGATAGGATTTCGGAATTCACTTAACGCAATTTCTCGCAGCAATGTGCAAGATTTTAAATATAGCGATGTGTGGCAGTTTGAAGGTCAAAGGAAAAGGTTAAAAATGGACTTTAAAAATCGGCACCTAAAAATACAGGGTGCGTCCGCAATTACTTTTCTATAAATTCGCTGCGTGGCATTTTGCCGGCTAGACCTACCCCTACAGACACCAATCCGAGGAGAACCTGTAACGATAATAAAAAACTATTATTTTTTCTCCTATATTTGGCATCGTCTTTTGTGGTGGGTGGAGAGATTGTGTGAGAGAGGTACTAATGAAATTTCGTTTCTGAACCCCCTAACCCCTAAACCCCAATATTTGGCAGCAAAATACACCCGGTGCGAGTACGATGGTTGTTACGAGAATTAAGGGTCGGGTGTTTTTTTTTGGTGGTGGTGGGGAGGGGGACAAGTTCTCGTAGAAATTGGCATACAAAATCGGACAACAGATGGAATATATATCGATTAATAACTATCACATCTTGAGTAGGACAGACTTGCGCTATTTTTATATATACTTGATTTCTTCTGTTTATACAAATACTATATCGTTATACCCAACCGGAATCCTATGATTCGATTAAGACTGGGTTTGGAAACCTGTTTTTGCGAAGCCAGCAAAAATGAGAGCTAGCTTAAGTTATTTTTAAAAAAAGAAATGTATTGTGCTAGAATTTGTATCTCGTCATGTTGAAACTCTCGTTTCGAAAGTCACTATTCTATTTTTATTTATTTTATTTTAATTATCAACATTTTAACTCTAGCCATCTTTCTCGTTCTAACATCCGCGGTTGATAGACTAAATCGCTAAAAGGATACGCCGTGCGGAAACTAGATCGACATTTAGCCCGGAATTTCAGTTTTTGTTCCGCGATTCTCGGTTCAGATCCCGGTTTCGGGTGGAAATGAATTAAAAATATATGTTTCTTCTTATTAGATTTAGAACGGATGATGTCACGCGTTACTTTTTGACGTGTCAACGTCTTTTTGCCATCTCGAAAAGAGGTTTTCAGGGTGAATTGGTGGGGAGGGGAGAAAGGGTTCAATTGGAGAAGGAGAGTAATTGGAGCGATTAAAAACGTAAAAGGCGAAGCGAGATGTTCGTGTGTGTGTGTGCAACAAGCTGTAGAGAAATAGAACTTTGTGGCCGATTCAATAATGGAGAGTAATGAAATTTACAAAGTGAGGGGTGCTGCTACACTTTAATGGACGAGCTGGAGGACTAATATTTGGAACTTGTTTCGATTAGCTAACGAATATTGTTTCTATTCAAATTTCCCACAACAAATTCGACCCCATCTGTCAGTTGGAGCCGGATTTAACATATCTCACTCATAAGACAAATTAAAAATATGTTTGGAAGGACTATTGAGAAGAAAACAAAGAATATTTGGACAGAAATTGAGAATATGTTATACCTAACTAGAAAATCCTAGAAAATATGTTTGGGAAATTTGATTTAGATTAGGCATTTACATAGAAACCTGCAGAAAATCTCTCTTCTCTCAAATCGAATATTTTCTGATGAGATTCGGTGTTGCTATTCGAAACAAATCCTCAGTAAATCCGATCCCAACAATCGCTCGTCATCATCAAATTACAAATATAGTTTCCAAGCACGAATTTACACTCGTGATATGACACATAGAATCACGAGACGTCAACGGATGAAGATTATATTCGTATGAACACACTACAAACTACCTGGAAATGGAGTCATGTATCTATCTCAACTCCAGTCAATACCCCTTTCCCCTTAAACCCCCTTCTTTTTCGTTAGGAATTACGAAGTTCTTGGCTCATCGTGTCTGCTTTGGTGGTTTGCTGATGTTAGGGGCTAAAATGGTAAACTCCAATAACCGAAATACTCTCGAAATTCTTAACGAAACTTGGCCGCTGTCGTATCTCGAGGAATCCATCTTTTTAAAAAAACCCAATGAAGCTCAATATATTAACACATATGGACACACATATAATTAGACTTAATCTTATCATAATTATAATTAAGATGCTTTTTTCGTAATAATACTCGGGGAGGTGAATAATGATGATTGGACGATTAATCAATCAATGATGTTAGCGAAGCGGAAGATAGATTACGATAATTGTGATCACCCCATTAAATCGTTTTTAACAGATGACCTTCGTGGATCAACTAATAAAAACAGCTTGGGAATTAAGGCTGGAACGTTCTGAAATAATTGAAAAATAAGATTACAATTAAAATAAACTGGAGACTAGAATATAAAACAATTCAAAATGAAACAATAAAAATATAAAAATAGAGCGCTTAACAAAAGTTAAACGCTCTCGATGTAAAAGAAGTTAAATAAAAATAATATCACAGTTAAATAAATAAAATCGATTTTCGATGGCTCATTCCTGAAGATCATATTTTGTACCGCTGAACCCCATTCCCCCGATTAGAACTACATTAGTTTTGATTCGAGATTACAATGTACACGTCACTGGACCCCCAACACTCAATGACCCCCGACCCCCCAACCGCGTACAAGCAACTCCTTCCGACATACGAGAATACTAGTTTGCAAAACAATTTGACCCTAAAAGTGGGTGAGGGAGTTCAAAGTTTCACACACACAATTATTGCACATCCATGGTTGATCCAAAGGGATACTATTTTTAGATTTGGGGTGATGGGGGAAAATAAATTCCGAGTTCTGTTTCCAGTAATGGTTGCGAGTGCAGCAGTTTTTTTCTCAAAATAAATAAAAAGATAAACGCGTTTTGTTAATTGAGGAACGGCTGACACAACTAGCACGGATGAGGTCAAACCGGACACTGGGGGATTGGAATGAAGTGGAATGAAGAGATCGAGAAGTGATCAACGCGAAATCGATCGAGTCTTTCCTACCAATGATGATAATATCCACACACACGAGTGATGACAATTCAATAGAATAATGCTTAGGTCGATTGATTAGTTGGACGCGACTGTCATTTGTAGGTTTGTTCACTTGTACACACCTATGTTTTTCTTTTCTTGTTTGGTTCTAAAGTTGGTTACTGACGAACGCGCGTCGAAAAGCACCGAAAACTAAGGCCGATTACGCGTGTTACGTAAGTGGAGGGGGAGTTTGAGGGGATACTTAAGGAATGACGGAGACGTGTTGTGGGGACACTTTCGGACAATCGTGAACTCGCTTTGCTTGACACACGAAAATTATCCAATTCGAAATTAGTTAATTAAAATTTAAAGTCGACTAGACCACAGATTAAAATAGAGGTGACTTTAAAAAATTGTGTCACAATATAATTAAAAAAGATCCTTTTGCTTGTTATAAAATAATAAAAATTCTTTTTTTTATAAGATTGCTCAATTTGTTTTAATCTTTAAGAGAATTTTTATTTTTTTGAAAAACTCAACTTTCCGTCTTACTTTTTAAAATTCGTCTCAAGTAATTGGAAACCTTATTTTTTAAATATCGATCGATGTCCGAGTCTTCAAGAAACAATTGTTAAATACAAAAATTAATTAATTTCGCCGCTCTGAAATTTCAATTTGACGAAATTGTCACGCAACATGAAAGTACACGAGTGTCCAACACCGCGACCCACGAGAGAGAGAGGTCAAGGTCTTTTTGTAAGGGGATGGGAAAGGTAGGGCACCTGAACACACGTTCCGATGCATTACTCACGCGCGCTGCCACCACCAGAGACGCTCGACCGGACGTGGCTTCGTCCGCTGTCCCAATCCGGGTGCGCTTGTCCGTCCAGCATGCGCGTCCGGCACTGTCCCGGGGGTGGTATCGTCCGCCAACACACGAGCGAACACACACACTCGGTGTCTAGGGAAACTTGTAGGTGCTGCCCTGCGTGAGTTGGGACTGCGAACCGCGCGACAGGTCGGGCTGGTTGCCCCGCGCCCAGCATCCCTTGCTGGTGGACGTGACGGACAGGTGCGAGGGCTGTTCCGGCGGCGGCTCGTGCTTGATGAGCTCCAGGTTAGGACCGCGGCAGTTTTCGGGGTTGTGGCCGCGGATGTAGCCGTTGGTCTCTCGCCTAAAACAAGAGCGATTCAATGTTGGGATTATTTTATGTAATACAAAAGTTTAATTAACAGCACAGTAACATTAACTGGATCAGCTACATTAGAAATTAGGAGAAACAACAAGTAGAATCAGTAAAAAAAATTGCTTTACTGCAACAACTCTCGGTTGGGTCCTTTCCGGAGGCTGTTATCGGGACCTTTGACCTCGGTTCGATATCTGGATCGGAATCCGCAATCCTCCTGAGTCCATGTACTCTTCGACAACCTAAACGTCAAAAACCACCGCCATTAAAATGTTAGACTACAGTGTTTTTATCTACTTCCGGTCACCAGAAATAAGAAAACACCTAGGAATGTCAGTTGAGCATAAAAATATCGCTTACATGACAACATTTCCTTGATGCGTGGATGAAGTCGACCCCGAGAAATCTTTCTGGCTTCGTCGTATTGGTACGACTGGAGCTTTGGAGTAACCGCTGAAAAATTCCAAAACAGCCCAAAATGAGGTTATTTAATTTTGTCTCGTTTCCCTCATCAAGAAATTAAAAATGTTGCGGCGACTGACCAGTTCAATTTGCTTTGTAGCGCAGACTCTAAATTCGCCAGTCCTACGAGAGAAAAAAGGAAATCAGATGTTAATCAATAGAAAATCAATCAACGTACCTGAAAGTAACTTACCTGTTTTTCCATTCAATACGAATTTGGGAATTTTTAGCAATTACATAGTGTAGTAAATTTTTCAAAATGGAAAGTCAACACATTTTTATAGATTATAGATATTTTTTAATTCTTGTTCTACGACATTGATTTGAGGTTGGCTCGAGACGGATGTTTATCAACGCCCCATCCGGGGCTGCTTGTAGGTACAAATTGTAATTGTAACAGTCACCTGTCACCCTTCCCCCCCTCCCACCCCTCCCCTCCACCTCCTGTCCCAGAGCGTCAGGACCCGTTAGCAATTTGAGAACTTACCGGCTTTGATTCGTGCATCCGCGTCGCCGTGCGAGGTCCCAGACTCGGACGCCCCCTTGTGTCTGTGACGGAAGCACCACCAAAGAAGCCACACAAAAAAACAAAGCGGGGAAATTAGGATAGGGGAAGAACAAAAAAATAAGATTAATTTTTTTTGTGCCTCGTTGTGTGTCGGGCTTTCAAACAACAATAATTACGAGAGCGTGGAGAGAAAAATAAAACCAAAAGCGGGGTTCGTGTTGTGTGTTTACGGAATGACGAGGAGGACATGTGGACCCCGACTCGGGTCGTGAAACCAGATCAATCACAATCGGAGAAGAAGAGATAAAGCGCATGCGCTGTTGTGACAACGTGCAAAGTGCAAATATATATTAAGAGGAGGCACACAACCGAGCAATTTGACATTTCCATCCAGGATGGAACACACAACAGCGTTCAACTTTTGTTATTGCGCTTTTTTTGTGTCTTTTAAAAAAAAACACATTATTTTTTTGTATTTATATGAATAAGAAAAATCTCTTTAAACTTACAGTTAAATTCACGACAATTAATTTCAATTTATTTAAAAAAGAAACAAATTTTAAAGGAAACAAAGAACTTCTAATATGAGTAGTTTAGCAATTCTTGACGCTCGTATTAATCATACTTTTTTCTAAAGAAACATTGAAACTATTGAAAATAAATTTGATTGTATTCAACGAAGTCGTGCGATAGACTCAACCAATGCTGCGAAAGAGTAGGAAATTGGCAAACCTAGTTGACGACGAGAAATTAAATCTGTGAAATTTAAATTTACCAAGTTAGAGGATTCTGCGTCATCTCAACTCGATTCAATTCGGAGCAACTGCGCTAGTAACTGCTGGGAATTCGATCGAGTTGAGATGACACAGAGTGTGCAGCGCCGCCCGTCTTATCCCTATTTTTCAAGAGAGCATCGAAATGCTGAATAAGATAATAGCGAAAGCGAAAGAGAAAAAAAAATAGGTTTGAGAGTGCACTTGACAAGAATACATTTTGAATGCAAATCACGCGAAGCTTTAAAGGAGGCGCTCGCGTCGCCAAAGAAGCCGAGCGAACACGGAACGAGACAAGACAGAGATTCCGGTGACGTACAGAGTGGTCAAATTTCGGATTTGGTAGCTGCTTAAATTAATCGTCAAATTTTGAAATGGGTCGACGGACCCAGGAAACCAGGAAAATGAAAATGGTTTTTTGCAAACCGTAGTTGTTTGACCATCCTGCTCGCGACAACCGGAAGTAGGTGTTATTTTTGTTGTTGTTGGTGGTGGTGTGTGTGTACTGACCTGTCGTCGGCCGCCTTCATGTTATTGAGAAGGATCATGGCTCGTTCCTCGTCAAAATCGACGCTCTCCAGGGCAAAGGTTAAGATGGCGGCCGGAACTTCCTTGACCCGTTCCAACATCCGTGCTCGCGCTAACAACACACACACAAACTCAATTGCAACGGAAGCTAAACCCGAGAACACAACAAATTCTCAAGGCGAAATCCTTGATTAAAATTGATTGAATTTCAAATTTACAGATATATTACTTGAACTACTGTTTAAAATTCATTCAATTTCAATTCCAGCTCAGATTAGAAATCTAGTTCTTCGTTAAATAAAGAGTTGTAAGAATGATGCTAAAGATTAAGGTTTCCTCTATCAGATTGCGTCATCACTAAATTTTTGAGAATAATGGTTAGAAAATATGTTCAAAGTTGATATGAATTGAAATTCTTATTGGCCGGTCACGCTTACTCTTCTGTTTGTCGGCTTCGGTGAGTCGTCGTGGTGGCGCCACCGGTCTGTCGTTGCGCTCGGCCGGATGTTTGATCCGTGCGGCCAAGGGGTCGGCTCGGGCGGCGGCAGCGGCGGCGCTCACGGCCGAGGCGGGAGGTGGCAGCGGGTGGTGGGCCGGACGCGTGGGCGGAGTCTCGATCTTGATGTAGCCGGATGTGTTCAGTTCCTGCATGGCCGTCTGCACGTTGTTGTCCGAGCTAAGCAAAATGGAGGTGGTTACGAATGGGCAAAATTAATTAACAAAATTGGGTAGATCTGAAATGCAGAGTCATCACTCACTTGGCCAGCACGTCTAGCAGAATGGTTTCGTCCACGCCCGGATAGATTCGTCTCAGGTAGCGCAGTTTTATCTTGGGCGAATGCGATCCGGGCGACCCTCGCGACTGGTACGAGTCGGACGCTCCGATTGGCGAGTAGGTTCGGTAGTAAGGGAAGCCGGGTGCGGTGGCCGCTGGCGTGGTTGGTGTCTGGTAGTGAGGGGCCACTGGAGGCGCGTAGGCCGACGGCTGTGGCCGCGACGGCGTATGATAATGGGCGAAGGACGGCGGTGGCGGCGAGGAGGAAGAAGCCAGGGAGACGGCAGATGACGATAGAAGGTGCTGGGGCGGATCGTGAGCCCGACAACCCTGCAGACGAGGGCTCTGCGCGTACAGGCGCGATGCAGTGGCATAGAAACTACTGCTGCTGGATCCGACACCGCCGCCCGCCAGCAGGGGCGGTGTGGGCGCCCGCTGCTCCTGTAGGTCACGACCGAAGACGGGCGAGTAGGTACGCGGAGACGGCATGGCTCCGGGCGGACTGGCCGAGCGATCGGTGACCCGGTGGCGACCCAGCGCGCTGTGGACGACACCGTAGAGCCTGGGAGCCGGAGTGGGTGGAGCGGCTAGATCAGACTCTTCCGCGCAGCCGCCACCGCCGTACCAACTGGGTTGCGGAGTCAGTGAACGTGGCGAGCCGTGTTGTTGCTGCTGCTGATGGTGGTGGTGGTGGTGATGCTGCCCGGCCTGTCCGGCGTAGGGCACGGGTCGGGTTATGGGCGGCACGGCTCCCGGCAGCCCCTGGTACGGATTGGGCACCGGCTGGGGATAGCTGGGCTCCCGCGGCACCGTATGGATGTGTCGTGGGGCCGACGAGTTCTTCTCCGTGCAGATCATGCCGCCGAGAGAGTAGCGTCCCTGCAGCGGGCCGAACGGTTTTCCAGTCAGTTGGGGCGATCCGCCCATGGAGCCGGGCTCGAAGCCCACACCTTGGACAAAGCGACCCGGGTAGTAGCAGCGACCACCCGGACCGGTTCCGGTGCTACCGACGGTGGTTGACTGCTGCTGATGGAGAGGCGGCGTGCCGGATCCGGTGGTGGTGGCGGCGGTGGCGCTGGTGGGCACAGCAGGGGTGCTGCTGCTACTGGAGGTGGTGGCGGGTGGCTGCGGAGACGAACGGTTGGATCGAGGCGCTGGCACCGGTGTCTTAGAGAAGGCCTGCGAGTAGCTGAAGACCGGGTGTGTCTGGGGCGGCGGTGGCGGGATACCGGAAGTGTAAGAATCGGCTTGCGGACAGGGCGAGTAGCTCCGATTGGGCAGGGCGCTCTTGCCCCAGAAGGTGGTGGACTTGTCGCCGGTGGTAGTGGTGGTTGTGTTGGCGGCGGCGGTGCTGGAGGGAGGTGCCGGCGAAGTGGTGCCGGTGGCGGTGGTGGTGGTGCTGGAGGGCGCGGTGGTCGGTCTGGAAGCCGTGAGTGCCGTGCCCAGTTTGACGTGCAGGGCCGGAGTGGGACTGGGCGTGTATCGAGCGGGCGAGTTGGGTGCGTAACGGCCGGTGGTGGTGCTGTTGGTGCTGGTGGGGGTGTAGCGACCCTGGGCGGGCGCGTAGGCCGTTCGGGCGGTGGAGGAGGCGGGCGGCGTGTACACTGGACGATAGCCGCGAGCGGTCAGATCGCCCATCACCGCCAACTCATTGTTGTAGTTTCTAAAAAACGAGCAAATAGAGACACACACAGTTTTGACATTACAGGTATGAGCAACTGTTGTTCGTCATTTGTCGTCCGGCGCTGTCCCGGACACAACTTCCACATATTCCAATCTCCAATTCCAATATATCCACATGATCAAATGATGAGTGAAATTGTGTGGTTTTTTAAAATTGGTATTAGTTGTGTGACGTCATCGCGCTGTGTACTCACTTTTTGCACAACTGCCTCAATTCGTCATCCTGCACGGAGGGAAACAAACCGGCCAACTTCTTGTAGAGTCCTTCATCAACCGGAATCATTGAGGACCGTTCCTGTTGATGTTTGGGAAGAAAAGGACCATAAGACGACATTTCACAAACGGCAAAGAAAATACAGTCACATTTTATAATAAAGATTTGATAGTCGAGATCTTGACCCGAGAGGTGACGTAGCCGTGTAACTCTTATCCCAGTTTCCCAAAAGGACGAACAAATGTGAAATTCGGAAACTTGTTATTTGTTCCGTTTGAAAGCCAGTGTGAAAGCGTGTGTGTTGCGGTGGCAGATGCAGAAAAATGATTCGAATGTGAAAGCTGTGTGGGTGGTGTGGAGTGAGTGAGGCGGTGACGTTACGTTATCAAATCTATTTCCATAATCGGTGCAAACGAACGGCATATTACGAGCGAACTGATGGGGAGATGGTTGAGGGGAGTTGGGTCTAAAGGGACTAAAGGGGCTGAAGGGGCTGAAGGGGCTAAAGGGGGTGGCGGATGGTGACGCCGGCGGCGACAGCGTGCACTCGAATTTGGTGGACGATCGATTTTTCAGCCGCAAAACGGCAAAATACGAGCCAGGAGGCACAGTTCCATCCAGCCTGTGCCGGAGCAAGAAATTCTGGCTAGTAAATATATATATATATGGCAAGGAGCCATAAAAAAAAAGTGGGGGCCACTAAAAAAAAAATAAAAAAATGCCACACGAATGTATATTATTGGCGTTAACGTTGTCGCGATTGGGAAACGGGTTCTCGCAACTCTTTACACTTTTTTTCTTCTGCTTCGTGTCTTAGCAAAGGAATTGGGTGATGGGCTTTGGGAGGTGGCAAGTGGGTGGAATGGGTTGGGCTTTGGGAGACAGTTTTTTAGCACTCTATCTACAATTCGATATGCAAATGTGTGTACGAACGATTACAGTATCAAATAAAACAGCAGTCGAACTGGGAACGAATCGATCGAATTCAAATGGAGTTTTAAATTCATTTTCATTTCGCCTAAACATCTTGACGTTAATGTCTCTTCAATGTCATTACACGTTCAAATCAATCACACGTTAACATCTAACTAAAAAAACTTTATGTCTGTCCTTGGAGAGAGAGCTCACGAATGGCGTAACGCGGCGCTATGGAATTTGCACTGAATGCGCACTGCCGCCAATTCCAATTTATATCAGCTATTTATGTTGTCGCATTTATGAGAAACGCGACAATGGACGCTATAGCTAGGCGGGTCTAGGCTAGGTCGCCATCTAGCGACTGAGCGGTGGAACCTGACTGGAGAGACGGTTGGAGTCGGGGTGCAAAAGGAGTTAAAGGTGACTAATGACGTCACTAAAGTACAGATGGTTGTGACCTTTAGGAGCACCGGAAATCGCGCTTCCACGTATAGTAGGGGTATTGATAGTTTAAAATTTGAATAATATGACGAATCAGTATTTCCTCGTTTTAGGATCCCGGGCGAAGCCAGTGCCAATTGCCGAGTGAATTGATATTTGTGGAGAGTGAACTTGAGGAGTTGAATTTCGTTGGCTGGTCACGAACGAAATGGAGCGAGTGGAGCGGAAACATCACACTCTTTTTCTCTCATATTTGAGTATATTATTGGGGTTCGTGTAGGCCCGGCACGTCCAGCCACCCACCTATATAGGTAGCTAGTCGCAGGTTGCGCGCACTCACTCCATAAATCAGCCAAAAAAGAAAAAATAATAATGAGCCGATTCAGAGATTGTGGCCAATGGCTTGGCTATAAAGTCAAGAGGGTGACACCGAGTAAATCAGAATGTCACCCTGTTCCCACCCACCCCCCTTTCTTTTTATCACGACCTCTCTCCCCCCCCCCCTTACGTCAATACCGAAACGTC
>JAQGBY010004567.1:0-16325 GCA_034698785.1 Mycogona germanica | reverse complement strand
GCGCAGATGACGTAATTTGATGTTGAGAATCAAATTTGAAGGACCAAAATGTATCTCCTGGTGACGTTATTACAGAGATGACGTGAAAAATTAGTTACTTCACAATTAACGTTTGCGTTAAACGTGTGTCATCGTTTAAACGTAAAACAGCCGATAAATTTAAAGAATTAATTTTTTTATTTCATTGGTGGTTACTGTAAACCCAGGCAAAGCCGGGAACTCAAGTTGTATATTTATATTATGAAACTCAGCAACCATCAATTCAAACTGCATGTATGTATACATATACATCTACCTCATCAAATTGTAGCGTGTTTCAAGTGAACAAGGAATTTCGAAAGTGCTATAAACTCTGATCGATTTCTCGCCAACGGCATATGCCGATGACGTCATTCATTTACTCACGAGTGTAGCTATATCGCGAGCGTCAGATGAACGGATCTTACGTAGGTGGCGCTCTATCTCTCTTTTTTTTGCCACCCCTCTCTACCTCCTCGCACGAAATTTGTGCGAACGCTACGGCATCACGTCACATTTCGTTCCCGACGGAATTTGCTCCGCGCGCGAAATAAATGGATGAGAATTTCAATAAATCTGCAATTCTCCATTTTCCTCGTGTTTCAAACGCTTTTTTTCCCCCCTTCTTCTTTACTCGTTCTTCCTCTCGCTTGCATTCTTTCTGCAGCGAGCGTGCTTGTTCCAATTACGAGTATGGCGGAAAAAAGAAAAACAATTTGTTACCGCGGTTGAGAAATATAGACTCTCTTTGCATCTCCCGGGCCAATGGGGGGAAGTCTGATCGCTTGTAACAAGGAAACGAAGGGGGTGTTGGAAAACGGGGGGTGGGGTGAAATTGTGATATATGGATTTTAAAGAAGGCGAGTTCTGCTCAATGATACGGCCCACATATTAGAATACACGCAATATATGCAGTGCTATACGAGTACATAGGAAACCGATACGGAATTGAGTACATAATTTTTCTTACAGATTCCCCCTCCCCGGCAGAATGTGCTGCCTGTTGCGAAAATGATTGCATTAGAGGCCGATTTATTTGCCATCAGAAACCACCACACACCATAGTGCTGGGAATGCCCCAAAACTAAGCTTCAATAAGTTTTTTTTCTATTATACGAGTATATTGATATATGTTTCTAATTTGCGAGCCCCCATGAAGAATAAAAACCTCCTGAGAATTCATGAGAATAAACGATAATCTAATCCCCATGCAGGAAGAGAAAAACATTTTCATCGAATTTCGATTTGCGAGCATGAAATTACATAGAAAATCGAAGAAAACAATATGTTTTTGATTCGGATTTCAGCAACCCGAATAGAAAATCGTCTATTCCGTCGCTACATATGTGAAGGATAATGTATCTGTAGCGTATGATCGGTAATGCGGGTGTTGCACCGTTCGTGCGTAACATATGTCGAGCTCGGCAGCCGTTTCATGAATAATCCAGTTACCATCAACCAAGCCGTCTGAAACAGTCAGGGTCAGGTACTGTCGGCACAAAACGCAGATTCTGGGTTCGATCCTCGCTACAATGGAATCAGTTTTTAAAAAATAATACCAGTTCTGTGACTCCTGTGTCCAAAGATGTCGGTTTGCGTTATTCAAAGAAGCTGGGTTCGAATCTCTTTGATCGCCTTTGAACATGTTCGTCTGAAAGATGCTGACATTGTTGCTGTAATTTATCTTCGAACTCGAATCATGTTCTACCAGCACACAGGCATTCAATACTTGTCATTGGTTGTGCTCTTCGAAACAACGTGCACAGATACAATCCACACTATAGGACAATAAAAACTCCGTTCATCATGCATTGTTAATAATGTCTAATGCACTGGGCTCGCTTAACCTTTGCTCGGAAAGAAAAAAATGTCTGGTACTGGATCCCTTGGTCCAAATCTTTTTCTCCCCCACCCACCCACACTCTCCCCACTTCCAAATCAACTCTTCCACCCCACCCCCTTGTGCCTCGTTCAACCTACTAACCTAAGCCATTAAAACAATTTTCCCCAAGGATCTTTCGCCTACTCTTTCGATTTCCGCTAACAATCGCAATACACGGATCCGTTCCACCGTTAGTACAAACAAACGCAGTGCCATTAAAGCGGCCCACGACACATCAAACCCTTAACATCCAAAATCTCAAGACGAGACGAAAGACCTCGATGTCATCTCAGGTGCTGGTATTTCATTGCAGTGAGTATCGAATAATTTGTTTCGGTTTGTTTGTTCAGGTTTTGTTCAGAGTATCTATCATTGAGGGCATTTTTTTACAGTGGCTTGGTAACACACAATTCAAGATGTCACTATTGATTTAATCAATCAAACGAATTTATTCGCTTCTCCGGTTGTCATTACAGTAGATGACATTACTATCAATTAAATGTGATCAAAGACAGACTGAACCTTTGATTTTCCATTTCATTTCTGCGGTTCGATTCCTTTGATTGTTTAATTACGAGTTTCAGTTAAAGCGAGCCACAGCATTGGTGTTATATCAGTCGAACTATATGTAGATTGTAGATTGACATGACCCACTGTCACATTTCTTGATGTGCCATTATGACGAGCACTCGGTACGGAAGGCGCCATCAGCTGAGGCAACTCACACTACATGTTTCGGTAACGATAAAATCCAATTAATCGAGCATTTCAAAGAGTTCCAAGAGACCTGCTACTGTGATGAAAAAGTAAGGCTTACCGAGTTACAAATCGTGGATTTTTGGGACATAAAGTACAGAGTATAACAACCCTATTTTCTGCCGTTAGAGGCAGGAATTGCAGATTAGCACAGTGTGGCCGGAAGTTTCTTTTCTGACCTGAAATAGCAGACTGTAGTTCCTCTCTTTAGCTTTCCTACCTACGCGAAACTTAACATGCTGGCCTACACCGTTACGCTATTCCGTTCACATATAGACGAAACAATGGCTCACCGACTAAATTATTAAACCGGGAACAGCTCGATAAAGAACAAAAGCTCTTTTCATATTGATTCTGCGCGTGGACAAAGATAGACTGCCGCCTTAAGTCATCGAAGGATGACAACAAGGCGACAACTTATAGAAAATTAACGAATTATAATTGATGAGTGTGACAAAATTTATAGGTGACCTTTCGCCATTAAAATTCTAAGCACCATGAGGGGGACGTAATCCTGTAGTGCGGTTGGCTACAGTTAAGTGGACACAAAAAAAAAAAAAAAATCCTCTATACCTTGGATTAATTGGGGAGTTTTAAAGATGTCATCCATTTTGCGCTACTATCTTTGCGAGCTGAAGCTCCACTAGCGGCAACAATTGAAACTCTTACCGAACGATGAAATTAATTCCACTCAGCTTAAAATATATCCTTTCCATATAATACTTGTAGAACAATCCACAAAGCATCTTATCTGCACTAGACTTATTGCACCTGATAGTTCGAACAGGATGGTAAACATTGTATCTCGCTGACAGCCTAACACTCTATCCTAGTCATTGGTTGGGTGCTCGACGATGCCTCCAGGCGGACAACAGAGTCTCGTTGTCCTAGACAAAGTCGGGGGCCACATGTAACAAAGCACCTAGCAACAGCTTTAATTACCAGCAACAAGCGCTAAAATCGGAAACGCAAGATCAACACTTAAAAAATATCGCCCCATCAAATAAAGCAGCACAAGCTGGGATGAAGTTTCTTTCTGCGCGCTATAAAAAGTTTCTGTATGCAAAATACCAGTAGTAAAGACGACAGACTGTTGGCAACTTGCAAAGGAGACGCCCAACCACGAACATAGGTAGAAGAACCTAGATCCTAGAAGGATGAAGACAAAACAACAGCTTTATCATTCAATCTATCTGATTGACAACTGGCATCGTCTAGAATCTGAAATACATGTGCACTTTCACGATCTCAGAAAAGTGACTACAATTCAAATCACTCTTTACTCAATAGTCGCGACTATATTCCGTAGGCTGGGGTCAGACGAAAACGTAACCCACGTAATCGTGCGTGCATCCGAGAGTCACGGGGTTAAAGACGAGTAATTGGATTCGAAATGCAAATACCGCTGTGACATTCGAATGTGAAGAAAGGCGAGTTCCGCATCAACTAACATAACCCACCACCACCTTAGAGAAAATTGACGTTTCGCTACATCAAATGCCACGAGGGTATGGGCAAGTGAAGCTGCCCCCAATCCTTCTTCTCCCAAAGAATGCGATAGATTATCCTTAAGACGAGGCGTGACGAGACAAAACTTGGGCTATCTTGATGTCATCGTCTCGACATTTTCTCATCTTGAACAGATTGGTATCGACACTTACGTTTTGCCACCAAATTCTCGAGGACTGAATCCAATCAAAAAATGTTCGAATTTACTGAAAACAGGCGTTGCACAGCATCAGTCTTACACCAAGTTTGTATGTAATTGACTCAATTACAAATTATAATTAATCTATATTCAAAGTTCCAAGCACTTATACAGTTTATTTAGTTGAACATACCACTTTAAAGACGGCAACTGAAAAGTGTCATACATATTTTCCTTAATTTAGCGCAAATTTCGTTACATCATTTTTTAATCTTCATTTTCGTAAATTCGACAGCGACGTATATACGACACTTACGATGGTTGAAAAGTTTGGCTGGTTGGGCCAACTTCACACACTCATCACAGAGTACGTATTTTGCAAGGCGTGTTGAAGACATGTACGGAAATTGCAAACGCTAATTCTGAAGCCTCGACAGGAAGAGAAAACCAGGCGGAAGGTCCAAAAGGGTTACGACAGCTGTTTCGCCAACACTCAAATTATGTTTTAATTATTTAGATGACATTCTTTGGCTACTTGAACGAATGGGAACGAGGTCGAAAACAACAGTGGCTAAAACATAGTAGGGTAATGGAGACCAGCAGTTAAACAAGATGGCTGATCTTGCATTTCTCAAAGTATCAGCATTTGTACTTCAAACAAAGATGATTCATACACTTGTATGCGCATTGTTCCCTAAACCGTAACACGTATCTTCTATAAACGAACGATTATTGCCATTCTAACATGGCCAACTAACTCCATATTAAGGCACCGTGACAACCATTCGTTAACATGTAACTATTCTAATATTACTTTTTACAGTGCAGAAGAAGTGTTTTAATTTGACCTTTTCGACTTGCAGTGAAAGGAAAGATCGCGCCGGAACTCGAACCCAGAATTGCCAAATGCCAATTGAGTGTTTTTGCTAACTGCACATAAAACTATCGACGCACACAATCTCGTATTTAAGATACAGACCTGACGCAGATCATCGCCACCACTCGTTCGTTCGCCACAACATGTATTTTGTGTAGGCTGTAATATAGCAGGGAAAATAGTGTCCCCCCCTCTCTAATAACAGAATCATCATGATGGAACTAGTTTATAGCGGGGGGATAAGAGCGGTGAAACTCGATCCTTCGCCAAATAAAATACCGCAAATGGGATTGGTGGAATGCCATCACCCACAAGTGCCACATTTCGCCCTGTCTGTCTGTCTCTTTTCTCAAATGCCCAACACCCGATTGGTGGGTTTGGTCCGTGTGGCGAATGTGTGTGTGTGGGTTGACGACCGGTGGTCAGTGAACGGGTCAACCGACGGGTCAGGCGACGGGTCAGCCAACGAGGTACGAAAACAGTTTTGTGGCTGTCGTCGTCGCAACTGGCTGACTCATTATGGGCTCATTTTGGTCGGCGACCACCCACTCTCACAAACAACAGCTGCGACTCACACCGTCGCTGCTAATACGTCGACCCCCTTGAACACTCTACCTTGCGACCACTCCTAACACCATTCCAGCACTGCAAAGAGCAACCTCTTTATTTTATATTTATGTATTTTTACCACCTGTACCGGACGTCTTCATTGTACTTAAGTTTCTGGAATCCCTATGGACGCTTTGCCACTTGGTGGCCCACCTTTCGTCATTTGGCAAGTTTTACTTTATTTAAACTGAACAAATATTTCGTCTCACGATTGCGATGAGCCCATCGTGATTATATGGGGATTCCATTACCATCGAAATCGAATAGATGAGAAACCGCGTCAATAATGGAAACTGCGACAGTTGCATCACAAGTCAGTCCTCCAAGAGAAATTGTCAACGCCAAAATTACCATTTGGGTGATCCGTTTTCCATGAGTAATGATTTAATGTGCAAGTTGCATGTTGCAAGTTGCATGTGCAAGTTTGAAAAACTGGAAGAATTTTCTTAAAATTTGGAGTCGTCATTTCTGTCTGAAAATTAGGCAGCAAGCTGTATTGGCGGCTCGATTTGCTGTGTAAATATCCCACCAATATGGCGGAACGAAATGTGGTGTCTTTTGACAGGTTGCACAATTTTCCAAATGGTATTTGGGCGCTGGCCACGAAAGATGGCCTCAGGGCGACCATTTTGGCGGGCATAACTCCGAGATATATGGGACAGTTCTAATGCGGTGCGGTGTAAAAAGGTACTTGGACGACGCTGTCCGCCTCTGCGTGTCCCCCTGGCGGTGGAAGTGGGAGGACGCAAATAACACGCTCGGAAAGCCCCCCCATCCCCCTTTGCCTTCGTTCGTTGCATGCACAGCCAAGCGGAATTAGTAGCACCAGACGGAACGAAGTTCTCTACTTGGGGCGCATGCGCTGCATGAATGACCAAGCCCTTATGGAGACATCATTTATATGTAGAGGGCGGTGACGTCTGCCTTTTTCTGGATACTGTCTGGTTACGGTTTTTTTTTCTTCTTTCGAAATGGCGTTTCGGTTCACAAAATAATTTAGTGATTTTCCATGTCGTAAAAATGAGCAATTATTTACCCGCCGAAAGTGGCGCTCTCAAGTAGAAAAGGTGGCAATTTTGTACTTGTCGTGTTCACAGTGTTCGTAATGCAGCCAGAAACTTCTATAGTGAAACAAGATATTCACATTGTGATAGATTGTTTAACTGGTGTGCTCCCATTGGCTGATACTAAAAAAAAAGATTAAAAAGACATACCACTCTGCCCATCTCTGGGTGACAGATAAATGATTTCAACGCCTTCTAACGATAACGCGAAATGAAAATTGAAACAAAATTAAACATAAATAAATAGATATAGAAACATTAAAAATGGAACCGCTTTCGATAGGGCATATCACGGCATTGACCCGCATCGAACAAAATAATAATGTGCATCGACAAAAGCAGAAAATCAACGCTCTCTCTCGAATCTTGCCAAATTCGCTCAAGGGAGTCGCCCGCCAGATGTCGCCACACTCTAAGGCGTGATCAGCCAGTAACCGGCAAGCACGTCGTCATAGCGTCGCCTGAGCGCTGGAACGGTCCGTGACCGTCGCGGCATCAAGAGCAAGGCAGACCACAGGAACGACTTCCGCCTGCCAGCAATGCAAGCTCGCGTACAGGGTGCCATCAAAGGCGTATCTATCTGTCGTTTTACAAAGCTCACAAAACAATCATAACAAAAAGCCAGGAAGCAGTTAGTACCACTCGCCTTAGTCCAGTTGGTATTGCGACTGGCTGTGGCTCGGCGGTCGCGGGTCAATTCCCGGCGAAGCCTCTCATTCATTTAATCCCTGGATTAGTTTCTGTTGTCGGAGTGATGGACAAGCTGCATTGTGCAAAGGGCGTTGTGAACAATTTGAATTTAAAAAATAAATCAATAGTGCCCGAGAAAAATGCCCATGTTATCGATATCGCATCCTCAGTTTCATCGATGCCACTCCACCAGGTTCTGCACCCGGTGTTCTTTTTTATAAAGTTTTTTTTTTTAATTTCCTAACCTAGGCTACCAAGGAAAGAGATCTTTAACGTGACCTGATATCGTACAGGCACGGGTCACGCTTTACCGCCATTTCGAAAAAAGGGTTGCGAAGGAATTTCGTTTGCCCGAAAAATTTCGAACGGTACGCGATTGAAGGCAAGCACGCTTACCATTAATTCCGTCACTCGACACCTTTTGAAAACTGTCGATTTTGGCGTCACAATGTCACCAAAAATAAACAGATACTAGTTACTTTTTTATGGATCTCAAGGCAATGTTTGATAAAAATATTTCTTATTGTTCCTGAAAACTCAATAATATAAGTTTAAGTTGTCTGGAAACTAGAAAGCACAGATGAAAAGCTGAATTTGCTTCCGGGAAGTCTACTTTTTAACCATAAGATTGAGAGATTATTGGAAATAAAATATTTAAAAAAAATGCTTTGTCGATGTACATGTTTTGTGTGTGTACATGTTCATAAGTTTACAATCGAGAAAACTCTTTTGCGTAGTATCAATGTCCCTATTCAACACGACGTAAACCAGAGCCGATACGTGGGCGAAACCATTCTTTGGTAAAGATGCGAAGAACTGCGGAATGAAATAAAAAATGCTATAGAGACACATTGTTGTGCGAACAACGAACTTTAGTGCACCCTTTTGCCGGGAGCGGTCATGGTGGCATTTAATCATAGCTGGAGTTCAATGCTTCGATCGCCTTCAATCCTGGATCAATCCTTCCATCAAACACAAAAATGCAGACATACTAATTCCCATTTCAACCGCTATGGAAGCATTTGCCTTTTATTGTAATGGCGTGGTCTCTCAGAAATGATAAAATGAATCGCCCGTAATGCGACTTCAGCGCAACATTCGCAGACCTACTTCCGGTAAAAGCGACCGATATACATATATACTGTATATGTACATGTATAAGGACTATCACTATAAATCTGAAACGCAACGGCATATACAGGCCCGTTACAGCCGAGACGATTCATTGAAGGGCCATCACGGAGGATTACAAGGATTTATACATGTATAAGGAGACCAATCAGTTGCACAGGGAAAGAGATGAAGACGAGGTTTGGGGTGGCAGTGGTGGTGGTATGGTGGGTTAAGAATGGAACAGGCTCTTCTCTCCAGGAAACCAGATGACTAGGATCGCGCAAAAGACGTACAAAGTAAGAATCGACATGTCGCCAGACGCCGAAACCGAACAATTGCACGAATTGAAAAGCGAAATGCAAGAGTTGGATTAAAGAGATTAGCTATATACTCGTCCAGGGGGCGCCAGAACGCGGTGTCTGGTGTATAATATGTCTACGACAGCACTATAGCTGCGCGTCTTTATATAGTTCTGATTACAAAGAAGGGACGTTCAATAGACATTGTGATAAGCAACTTTCAAATTTGATGGTGTTTCTTTATCTTTCCACTGAACCGATGATCGTTAAAAGGTGGTCAGCCCTGTCGACGTGAAAAATCATTCAAACATTTATTACAATTACAATATGTACCTACAAGCAACCCCGGATGGGGGCCTATGACGGGGTCAAACGACCAATTAAGAACAAAGGTGTGGTTGTCCAGCTTGTCCTATCCTAACAGACCTTTGACTTGAGACTCGTTAAGGCTATTCCGATGATGCAATAGTCAAAACGACAATGCATTTTAGTCCTCACCCATTTTAGTATGTCCCGTTCTTTTACAACTATTAGGAACCTGTCTCACAATTTCCCCAATTTCTCACAATTACAATAAAAATTCACTGTAGCACTATTTGATTTTCTGTACCCCTCTTGGTGATTAGGTACTATGCGAGGGGCACATTTTCACCAGCATCTTGCTCAATTCTGCTGCAAAAATATCAATTTTAACTACAAAAGCAATCAAATCTGTTCGACAAAACCAGCATTGTGGCCCGAAACGATTTGTTAGCAAGTTTCCACATAAAGGATGGATTTCAAAAATCACTTAATTTAAGTTCATAAAGTATACATTGCCGTCATCAAATCCGACAACCCTTTATTCAAATATAGTCAGGTATCAATTGAACTTCCCCAATCAAAATGAACGAGTGAAGGTAAAATCCTCGCACTGCGACAGGCGAGTTCTTCTCATATGAGATACACTTAGAGCCACACAAAAGACGACAGATGGTGAACGAGATGAGATTTCGGAGGTAGGTACGGGGTTGAAGAGAGATGGGCGGAGTAAAAAAAAAGGGCTTCATGCAGCATCTGCGCAACAATTATTCCCGATAGATGCATGCATGTGCCGGTGCACCAGAGCAGATGCAATTTCGAACGCAGCAGGCGTTCTGTTCCTCAACAGTTTCATTATAACGAGTTCCCATTTTTTCAATAGCTATTTGAGAACACTTTTTTACATTTCGGAACGGAGTAGCATAAGGCAGCAACAATTGATGCATTCGATTTGGATATACCAAAACGTCATTGAGGCTTGGCACGTCATTGCGTGTGGTGCCCTCTCTCGGCAAAATGCATATACTCACGGATGCGAGACTGTAAAGTAAAAGAAACTACGATAATAAATTATACCTGTGTATCCTCGTCACACTTGGTACCGAAAACTGCACGCCGATATGACGTTTGTGATTATTTAAGTTGTATATACACTGTACTTGTATCTATATATATATTTTCAATCGCTTTCATCCTTTTTCACTTTCAATTTTCTAAACTAAAATAATTCCAAAATTTAAAAAAATTATGAAGATACGTTATTTGGTTAGAATCGAACATTTTCCATTTTCAATTTTTCCCCCGAATGCTTACATAAAATGGCTTGAATAAATTTTTAATATAAATAGAAAATTATTTATCCGAATCACTTATCCGAAATGCTGTTAGCAGGGGTCTGAGAAGGTTACAGGGTTTTAAATAAAATAATCGACATACTGTGGAAACTATCAAATCTGGAAACTGTTCGATAGTCGAATGAATAGATCGAATGAATTGCACGCTAAGATTGAAGCTTTCCATCGTCTATCTCCCGTTTTCTACCCCAATACCAAGCCAACGATGTATTCGGCAAAATAATGATCATCGTACATAATGACATTTTATAGGCCCACTAATGATAATCCCCCTGCGTCATAAAATTCAAATTTAATATCATCATTGCGGTAACAATAAACCCTTTGGCCAAGAGAGATTCGTCTTGCATGCAAAATGCGTATTATTATTATATTATGGTGATTCAGGACAGTAACTTCAAGGTGATTAAATAATGCTTGACTCGAAAAAGAACATCTTACAATTATAAGACAGCAAATAAGAAGATACGAAATTAGAAATTGGCTAAATTGGTGGAGCCTGAGTTTGCACTTGCAAACTCATAGTTTTTTTTAGCGATGTCCGCTGATGGCCTTCGAACAAAATTGTCGTAAAATTTGTTGGCTAATTGAATTTGATCGGTAATTAAACCTCTTGCAATGACCTATGGTACAAAGCATCCACAAAATAAAGGACACTTAGCAAAATACAAGTAGTTCACGAAAAAACTAAGAACGTTTCACAATTGCAATTAAAAAACACACAAACTGTAAGAGTAGTGCTGCTGGTATCATAAAAATTAATTGGTTGAAAATTATGATATTTATACAATTATGTAAACAGGAGTTTCAATAAAAAGCGTAGTTTATTTGATATTTAAACAGGGTGCCCCTAAGGTCATCATGCAAATTTATAACCACTCAAATTCGAGGAACACCAACAACTGAGGTTTTTAGTCAGACGTATATGTAGCAGGAGACGGTTTCGAAAATCAGTACCTCTCCTGATAAGTGAGGTGGATTGCCATCACTGCTGTTTCCCCCACGGACGGAAGCAAGCACCGTGATGGCAAAATCACCATTTCATTTTCACTTCCACCCCTAACCCTTCCTCAAACACAACACTTTGTCGTTTTAAGCTAAAACGACAAGATTTTCGCTTTGCAAATCTCTCATGCGTTGCTACGGCCGCTTTCACATCTCGGCACTTCACTCAGGACGACACATTGCCGACGAGAGACTTCGAAAAAAATCCCGAAACTGAGAAAAGAAAATCTTAATTTATTCTTCTCAACCAAGATTGTCGAGCGAACACAGCTGAGCATTCCAACTAGGAATAGCATTCTAACATCAGTGTTAATTCGTCAGAGACAAGTACAGAATCCCGATTCCACAATTCTTTAGTTTCAAACACTTTATGGATTGTGCCATCGTAGGGTTAATGGAGGAGTTAGATGGAAGTGTCGTCCATATGTAAAAGCAGTAGCTGTGTGTAAAGTAATGCAGCCCCTTCTAATGCATCTCCATTTCCTGTCACAACAAATTAACAAGGCACTTAACAACCGAAATAAGTTGGCGGAAAAATTGTGTTGAGCGAGCAAAAGATCCCATTTCTACCTTTTTCAACGCGGGACAAATGACCGACCGGCAACCGCTAAACGCCGCTGCGTGGCACCACTGTACTATTTAGAAAAACAGATTGCCGACAGGGCCCATTACTTGAGAATCGCTATTGGCCTTTTGCAACATGACGCGAAACGCCATCTGTCATTAAAAAATATCAATATAAGATCATAGTCATGGAAAATACGTCATTGGATCTTGTCGCCTCCTAAGTCGGTCGCCAAATCCTTCGAATTCCAAGAAATAATAAAACTATGATTTTATTTTATTTTTAAACGACCTTTGACCCCCCTTCGCACTTTCGTCGGTGTGGGTCCAATGAATGGTCAGAAACAGGTTCCATCCCACAGACTTGTAGATCGATCGCTGATATGGCTTTATGGTCCTCCAGGTGGGTTTAATTAGAACTAAAGAAAATAAATCAAAAATCATCTCCCTCCAGGTGCAATGGTTACCCCATATATCCGCTTGAGATAAACGCACTGATGAGTATCTCTTCAAACAGAAAAGTCTAAAGTAACAATATCACGATATGAATAATTAAATCACTTAAAATTAGTTTGCGGCTACATGGAACAGACTGGGAATCGTCGGAGGAGCTTTCAAAATGTATACCTTGTATCATGTTAGCATATAATTAGGCTCCACAGTTGTGCCCTTCGGCGTATCCCATCTGCGCTTCACACACATTGATGTTCTCTGGTGGAGTTCCCGATAAGCAGGTGGTCAGATGCAGTTTTGCAGGGAACTGCCGAAGTCACTTTCGGCGCCATTAGGCGGACTGAAAAATCACCACTGGCGGCGTCAACTGCAACCTACCGCCGCCCTGTCAAATGACGTAATGAGCGCCACCTAGAGCTGAAGCGCAGCGTCCATAGGTAGTGCCAAAACGATGTTGGCGCATGACAATCCATTGAAGTTTTCGGTGTGGGATCCGGGTGGTTAATGGATGAGGAAGGAAGAGGAAGGGGGTTTCCGTAAGGATGCATTACACCCCCCCCCTTTTGAAAAAGGGGCTTGCATAACCAAAGTGCTAAAAGCGCGCAGCACTTTTGCGATAGCGCGTGATTGGTTCCTGCCAGTCAGCCAATGGCGGTGCAGTAAATCTCATTGAGATTGCAAAATAAACACTACGTACGGTACACACACTATAAAACAAATCTCACGGAAAACGATCAACTTGATCTGAGTGTTTGGAACAGTGTTCCTTTTCTCGCAAATGGAGGTTTGCAGGTACGATTTTATTGCAAATTTGCCAAGACCAGTAGCATTTTTCACTCTCCATCACTGAAACGACTTGCGTAAGCAATTTGAGCGATAAATTTAAGAGCACATTTTCATTTAACAGATCTTTTAACAAATTTTGAATAAAATAAGTAAAAATTAGCGATAACAAGTATTGGATTTTAAAAAAAAATCAGCATTTAAAGTCAATAAATATTTTTAAATCTTCGAATTTTTTTAAATTTAACTAAAGTGGACATTGAAATATCAGAATAATTTTTGAAAATTCTTCTCAGCTGTACAGGTAAATGGAATAAAAAATAAAAAATATGTTGTACATAATTTCTATCAAGAAATATCGTTTAAAAAAGCTTATACTTTGAAATATTTTGCTAAAAAAATCGTACAAATTGCAGATCAAAACTACTCCGAAAATTACGAACACTATCAGTTTCATAAAATGGCTAAGAAACTGAGGATTTGAAATAAAAATAAAAACTCATCAATAGATTAAAGTGGTGCATCCATTCCACTTGCGGATTACCAGATACAAACTGCAAATTACTGATTGCAAAACGATGATGAAATAGGCACATTGTAGAATCTGGGGTCGCGATGGATACTGAAAAAACAGGCAATCGTTTTGTGTGGACGCCATTTTACGCACCTTTAGATCTCTGACTTAATGAGAGTTCGTTTCTACGCTCTTGACAGCGCATCTCATTGGACGGTACAACGGCCGGGAGGAATATATACGAGGCTCCATGTGGCTCGTCTATATCCTTTATTCTTATCGGGTCGCAATGCGCGCATATTTTACGACACTTAACGGCCACTTTGCATACGGCAAACTAGTTCCTCCAACGTCAAGAAAGTAGAGCACAAAAAAAAAGCTGAGCTAAAAATCGGAAGACGCCGTAGATGGTCGCGGCAACCAGATCCCAAACCATAAAGAGAACATAGAGGTGGGAGGTTAGAGCCCACATCAGATGAGTTTCCTATAAGTATCAACTTCCGTTGATTCCGGGCGATTCGCCATCATCAAAAGGCTCCACTAGAAACGGCGAGATGAGGTAATTAATTTCCCCCACCCAAATTATTAAGACCACAATGCACCAACTATAAAAGTTAATACTCACCAAGTGGCAATCTAGTGACGCGATTTTCAATAGCGATTTTCTACATTTGTATATCAAATATCTGCAACAATGATGTCAAATACAAATTTAAAGAAAATCTTGCTCGCGTCAAAATGAAATCCGGAGTTCGGATCGCAAATTTCCATTCCATTCAAACTTGTTTTTTTAATGGAGATGCTGTTACTGTTATCTTTTTTTAAAAAAACGTCCAGATATTTGAAAAATCCTCACTAGGAATTTACCTATTTATAGTTATTTCTGATATATAAAAATTCCGGTACTAATGCAGCAAATATAGGCAACGGCAATATGAAGTCTAAATACAATGTATTAATTACAGAGTACTCGAACGATCCTAGTACCGACATCTGCTAAGACATATCGGGTGGGGCTCCGTTAACTCACCTCGGATTCTGGGTTTGGCGAAGGTGTGTGAGTATAGTCGGTAGAATTGAATTGTTGATATTGTTTATACACGAAGAGAGATGTCTGGAGGGACTTGAGGGAGAGAGTCGAGAGCGGGCGAATGACACCAAACATTAGAATGATAATAAACAGCTCCCCGCAGACATCACCAAACAAAGTAATCTTTGCAACAGAAAGAAAATAGATGCCGACATGCGGCATAGGGCGGCCGACGAGAAAGAAACAAGAGCGAGAGCTATATATGCGGTCGATGACAACCCATTCCACACATATAGCAAAAATGGTCACATCTTGACAGATACCTTTGAGCAACAAAAAAATGCATGTCCCAATTCCAACGCAAACAGCACTTGTGGATATAATTACAGCTCGTCCCCTTTATAAGTAAGCTATTACATATACAATTATGCAATTCGTGCTGATTCCACAACCATTAATCAGCAAATTTATGCTCTACTAGACCAGCAAGGAAAATTGCCACGAACTCTATCACGTTTGATTTGAAAATCTGGCAAAAGACAACGATCAAAAATTGTGTTAACTCGGATCTCGGGCTATCAGTCGAATTGAAATGAAACAACGAATATCTAAAACAGAGATTCAGATAAAACAAATTGCGCCACATCCTCACTTTTACCAACCCCCTCTTCGAACTCACCATATCCATACCCCCCCTACTATTTTCAGCCTCGAGAGGACCCCTACCCCCCGAAATCCCCCTCCCGAGAGCATGCCCTGTCTGGATCCGGGCGCCTGCACCAAATTGGATGCTGTCAGCACGCACAGTTTGTATCACTTCATTAATCATCATTAAGTAGTTGCTGGAGCTAGACTGCTGTTGCCACCAGTAGTCGCCTTGCCACTGTGATATGTGTGCTGTTTCGCTGGCTTGTGTATAACGAGAAGGGTCTCTCTTTCTCGCTCTCTCTCGCTCTCATCTGGATCGAACTATCGCGGAACAAATTTGATAAATGCTCTCATCAGGACACAAGAAACGAAATTTTCACTTCACCCACAATGTAAATACGGGCTTGGGGTAAAAGTTAGTGCATCACGGACGGCAGTCTGCCGTCTACAAGGCGACTCACGACGCGAACAAAATGAGGTCGGCGTTTACTATTCGTTTTGTAACGAGCCGGTTTGAGCAAATTGGTCAGAATTGGGATAGGGTTCTGAATTGAATTGAATAGAGAAATGCCTATTAATTTCTTGAACGTGATTGAGCTCAACTGAGTGATTGACTAGCTTCATCCAGTCAATTTACAACTTACAATTTACAATTTGTACCCACAAGCAGCCCCCAAGAGAGGGGCCTATGGCGGGGGTCGAACGACCAGTTGTATC
>JAQGBY010004566.1:0-16327 GCA_034698785.1 Mycogona germanica | reverse complement strand
GTATTAGGCAACCAGAATTCCATCGCAGTTGTCCGAGAAATAAATCAATGGCGTTCGGAATCTACCCTTTCACTTGTTTGGATGACGACAGATTGGCGTCGACATATCTGCCATCCGGTGGTCCACACGGGCCAACTGGGACGTCGCCGGGCCATTCATACACCAAGTGTCGGCAGACACTCGAGTCAACAGTAATAGTCAGGCAACAACAAGTCGACTACGACATCTAATACACGAAGGAGTAAAATGCCTTAAAAAAAATCAAGAATCGAAGTGAAAAATTTGAATATTCCGTCGCTCCATGTATATATAATGCTAGTATTTTGCTGGAAGTACAAATTATTTAACGCACGTAATGGACACGTAGACACAAATAAACACGTAGAGAAAACGGCCATAAAAATGAAGCACAGAGTGGACTTGCGTGACGTCATTACTACATCTAATGTGGAATTTAAATAGTGCCGCCATGATCCAGTATGACATAGTACTCAAAGTTGTTCGCGTATGTTGTTTCACGTACTCAAAATTAATTAGCTTCTTTGCCAAAATTTATGTGAAGCGGTTTCTAGGAACATGTTGTTAAAAGTCACAACATGGAAAGTAGCAATCACTTCAAAAAAGAAAGCCTTTAACATGAAGTACTGCTAATATCCCAATCTCCTCCGAGGGCCGCTTATAAGTATACTAATGAGTAAGTTTTCAACTTAAAATAATACTTCAAATAATCTATTCCTGCGAGCGAGGAATTAGCCTTATTCGAATGCCCAATTTTAGGTAAACATGTACTCGTATGCGCAATAGAGGTATTGCACCCTTTTGACATTAGCTCTCTCTTCAAGACATTTGCTGAAGATGAGGCGCGTTAATTTCACAGAAGTTACTGAACAAAATGTTACCAGCTAATGAGTTTTCCACCGTGGTAATTCGATATACATTCGGAATATCGACGTGTCATTTCAGTTCGGCGAGGCAGGAGTCGTGCTCTTCTTATCTTGGTCACGAAAGGTGGCTCGGTCGTCGTCGAGGCTTCTCTCCGAGAGCATCGTTCTTCTTGATCGGGGCACGCCCGCGGCGTTTACCGAAGATTACGGGGTATTGCGTATAGTGCCGATGCGATCACCGGAGGCCGATCATGCTAACCGCCCGCCCCCTGGCCCCGCGGAACTAAGTTGGGAAGCTCGGCATCGCCCGGCGGCGGCGGCGGCCCACCCCGCCGCCACCACACATGCCATCACGGCGTGCTCCGTTCGCCTCATTCGATAGAATGCTCGCGAAAGTCGCTCGTACACGCACACGCGAACGCAAAAACATACGATTTTTTCTTGTTCTTCCTTCCCCCTTTCCATCCGAATTGACGCGAACGTGGTCTGGAGCAATCGTTACCATCGCGATGGGACTGCCGCCCTGGGTAGCGCCTAGCGTCTCGAACCTTACAACCAATCTCAAACCAGAGTGCTTGTAGACAGAGCTGTTCAAGACCTTATCAAGTCATAGCCTTTTTTACTTGCACTGCAAAAACAAAATATCTAAAATTTAAGTTTTTACGAGTCGCACAACCCGAGATAATCATAAAAATTGTCTTGTTACTGAAAATTTGAGAAGAAATCTTAAAATTGGAACCAAAAAATAGTCACAATTTCTTACTTTAGGACAATTTTTTTGTTTTAAAATTAAAACAAATTAATTTTATCGTTTTATTCAATTCTCAAATAGACAGAAAATGTCACATTCATTAACTTATCGTAACTTATCTGTACATTTGGAAACGAAAAATATACTGAATAACAAATAATATTTTAAAATTTGGTCAGGAACATGATTCGAACAGAGAGCATTACTTAAATTTATTTCCTGGTGTATTCGTCTAAAATTTGCGAAAATGAAAATATGTGAACAACATTTTTTACGCATCAGTGAACGAGCACGGGACACAACCGTGTAAAATCGACGGCGAGCTGGCGAGGTTCTATAAATAAAAAGAATAAACTGAATTTTGTGAAACGTACTTTGAAAATACATTACCATTATTTGACGAACCCACTTTATTGATTGAGCCAACTTGGGTTTTGACGAAAGAATAAGGTTGATATCTCTTTCAAAGTACGTTTCACAGAATTCAGTCTATTATTTTTATTTATGGAGCCTCGCCAGTTCGTCGTCGATTTTACACGACTTTGTCCCGTGCTTATTCACTGATGCTTACACATATATCATCTTTGACATTTTACATATTTTTCGAGAATGGTTATTTTAAGGCGCTGCCTGTATCTGACCAACGCCCTGGGCAACAGTCCTACGGTGTTACGCCACAGCCGAATTTGGCTCGAAAAGAAAGCATAGGCCGCCCAACGATGCAGCTGCCGCGTTGCTCGAAATGTCACTCATGTCGCTCCACTGCATGTGTTGTTGTTGCAGCATGTGTGTGTGTGTGTGTGTGTGTGTGTGTGTGTGTGTGTGTGCACCCGACAACGACGACAGAAAATGACACGGGACTGTCGATAAAGGTAGACGGATGCTCTTTTCTCTCTCACTCTCTCCGAAATACGCCTCGCGAAGACACGAAAAGTCAGACGAGTGAAAGGAGGGACGTTGTAGGAAGGAGCAGGTGACTGGGATGGCGAAAGTTGGGGCAATAACCGAGCGCACGCGAACCTGGAGATCTTCCGGAGACACATTCATGTCAAAGTATAGGCACCTCGCAATATCACTAGCTGGCGTTGAAATCGTCTGCCACAGACAGGCTGCTGAGCTCATCAAAAATTCTATCCCTGATTGATGATGTCACTGATGTCCAACGCCTGCTGGACAAGGGCGACGCAGACACGAAACGACGACGTTTTTTAGATGTATTGAATAATGTTAGTGTGTCGTTTGTCGATATGTAATTGCATTTAACAATTTGTTAAAAAATTTCATATAATGCGAGCAAATCCATCCATCCATCGAATCCATTGAGTGCGCTTCGAACACTTCAAGAGACAAGTCCAACAAATGCAGATCCTCAACTTCCTTTCATTAACGTTACACGTACGAACGATTTAATTTTCAAATTTGTCAAGTTTGAATCTAGTTTGTCGTTTAAATCTAGCTATACGATCTACTTTTCCCCCCACACCTGTATTTGTTTAGCATAATACCTTTCGTTTCCTCACAAATATTCGTCGCTCGTAACGGGGATCGCTTTCCCCCAACCGTATACGAAACGCGAGAAACTCACATACATATAGATGCCGCAAAACTAGTTCGTGTTTACCGCGAAAGGGCTAATAAATATCCATAAATTTTCTTAATTAACTGCACAGGAGAGAGTATAGACGAGTCAGCCGCCGTGATATACAATTACACGCGTGTACGGTAAAGGAGATGGGAGGAACGGGTACACACACCATGAGTGTGGACGCCGAGGGACATGCTGGAACATCCATCACCATCAGCCGCATCCTCCGTAACCCCGAAATCCTAAATTTTTCTACGCATGTCTATGCCAGATTTACAGGTTTCTCAATAAAAGTTATTCAGCTTCCTTCTACCGCATTGTATGCGCCATACATGCAAAGGTTGTAAAGGAGCAACAATTCAATTAAACTTTTAATGATTCAAACTCCCGATATGTGCATGGCTTATCTTTGGTTAGGCCATATATTCGCGAGTCGATCTATTAAGTCAAGACCTACGTTTTACTTAGCGCCTTCAGAAACAATCTATATACCTCTTCCTTTTATGAGAACACAATGTAATCCTGAGACAATGTGGTTATTTAAATGGGCGGATTGGTCGGACCGCACACGAACTGCCAAATGTCACTAAAAAATTCACGCAATGGAACTTTAAGTGATTGAACCAAAAATAAAATCTTAAATAACATCAGTGTCAACGCTGCATGCAAATTTGAAAGTAAATGTTCAGGATGCAGTTTCTAGATTTTTTATTTCTAATCACTGTAGTCGCTGCACTACAAGCGTTTCTGAACCCATCTTGGCGCTACATCACTATATGAGTGGTACGTCCAGTATCACGGGATCAAAATTTTCGAGTGCCCGCTCCGGGAATCGAACCTAGGATCGCCGAGCCACACTCAGTCGGAATACCGATTGCGCTACGATATGGATTTCCGTCTTTATTGATTGAATTTATGAATTTATGAATTTATGAATCTCATGAATTTATGTGATATCGACCAAACGGTTTCTCAATTCCATCGACAGGTGCATTGTTTTTAAATTTTACGAGCTCGTGACAACATTTAGATTTTTGAAATAGGATATTTTCACAAAATGCAAACTCGATTTAAGTGTTCACCGAATTTCGAATTGTTCGAATCATACATATTACTACAATACGATTCGAATTTGAATTTAAATATCGTCTTCGGGTATAAGGAGGATATATATATTACAAGTTTACCTCACGTGTTACATAATAGTGTCGAGCCTAACGGCGGCAACACGCATGCGCCAGACCTGGAAATAGGAGAAATCGATACTGCACCGAGCGTAATAGGTGATGGCAGAGCATAGTCGGTCGGAAATTTTTAATCGCGGGATTTAGGTGACGGCACTTCCGCAAGACAGCCGGCCGGGACGAGAGACAGGTGGCGCTGTCATCGACAACGAAGGCGCGGCTTAGATTTCCCACGAATCAAGATAGTATCCGAACCACCCAAAGAGATGACCGGCCGGGTGACAGAGATGATGACACCACAAGATGTCAACCATTTCTGAAGGAAGACTGTGAACCGAGAGTGACATTACAGGTAAAAACGCAAACACAATACAATAATATATATATATATGTACTCTGTAATTTGAATGAGAAAAACAATTTAAATAAAAATGACGCATCAACAAAACAATTTTCCAGAAATACTGTTCACTGAGAACATATTAGACAAATTCAAGTCAATGTCGACATGAACTGTTTATACATTACTAATAAAACATAAGCATACAATTATTCAGTAGCTACGGGATATCGTTAAACGTCTTTGAAATCAATAATCGAACATTAATTAGAGGAAATCCTAAAATCGAATAGACATCGCTTTAAAAAAATGTTGCCGTTCCAAGGTATTCTATTGCAATATCTCCTAACCGTAACGCACACCTTTCGTAATGTGGAAGCACAACACTGCGCAACGTCGGTAGAGTTTTTGGCAAACGACCTAGCCCCGTTTTTGTGCATTGAAAATCCTCGGCGCTGGCAAAATTCGCGGCAAAAAGCAGCCAAATTGAATTATTGCGAGGCGCTAATCGAGGTACAAACCCACATCACTGGGGCGAGTTACTGTCTGGCACTGAGAGAAAACGCCCCCGGCGTTATCCGCCAATGAAAGGGTTTTTGACGGAGGGATTTACCGTGCTCGGGATTTTTACCAACTCCGTCTGAAATCCACGTAAAGGTCGGCAATGGGTGTGGGCCAAAAATTCTACTTAGAACGAGATCAACGCATGCATGTCTAAATGGAATCGTAGGTTCTACCATCGCCTCCAAAGACCTCATGCCCACAAATGTGTACTTTGCACTTGCAAGCTTGCTATTTGAGAATCTACGGAATATAACAACTCCGAAATTCTCTTAAACCACAAAACGGCGTCGGTTATTCGTGACTGGTTGCTAAGGGCCAAAAGATAGTCGAACCACATATGAATGACACAACTTTCAATTTTAACTTTAATAGAAAACTGATTTTTTAACACTTATTAATAATAATTTACCTTTTCGTTCCTTTGCAATTACTTATTTGTTCAAATACATGTAACTTGTATAGGACAGGCGTGGGCATCAGGAGTATATATTTTGCGGCGTTGTAATTACGTAGACCGGTTTTGCTCATGGAGAATTACTGTTTCCCAGGGAATGCGGGCTCATTACATAATGAGATTCATCATGTTTGGATGATTCAGACGCACAAATACTTTTTAAACATTTGCATAAATTATTATTTTTGTATTTATGGTCTGCTTGTTCTCACACAAGATAGCTAAACCGACCTTCTTCACGTTAGCTCTAAATTAAAATTTAAAAATATTATGCTAAGACTATTTTTTGTAGCATATTAATTCAAAACTGTGGCTCGGAAGTTCCGGTTCGATTCCCGGCGTGGGGTCTAGGAAATTTTGATTCCAGGGTACTGGACGTTCCCCTTACATAGTGCTGTAGCACCAAGAGGAGTACAGAAATGCATGTAGTTCAGTGCCTACTGTGATTGGTTAATAAAATGAAAACTTCCTTAAATGTTGCCATTTCAAATTACAGGATGTATGGGCAGCCGATATGAATGCTGATCCAATAAATGAATTTAATGACAACAGACAAGTGGGATGAATGGAGTCTAATCTCCACATCATATTATATATGTTTTGTGTTCTCTTGGAATGACTAATGCAAGATCCAAATTTTTACCAGTACCATGGGATAGAACAATCTAGAGCCCACACCAGGAATCGAACCTGAGACTGCTGAACCACAACCAGTCTCAATATCAACTGGGCTACAACAACTCGTACAACCTTCCTGTTTGTATTAACTTTACTTCTTGTTGCCATAGTGCCTAAGCACCATGATGGGTACAGAAAATCCTGTAGTGCAGTGACTACAGTGAAGGGGAAAATATTAATAATAAATATTAAAAGAGAAATTAAATTAAACAACTTGGCACAACATAACTCTACCAGGATAAGTTTTTAAAAATATAGGTAGTTTAAGACATCCGTACTTGTTACGCCATTAAATTAAATTCTTGCGAAGAATATCTACTTAAAATTTAAAAAATTGGCGTTTATCTACTTACTTTTCTAACTACTTTTAGACGGTGGCAAATAAATGTTTGTTAACAAAAATTACATGCAGGCAGAGACAGGCATGTCTTATCTGTAGCGTCAGTTCCCACGGTTTTCTAGTTAATTTTTTTCGTTTTAAATAATAGTTTACTATTATTATTATATTAGAAGAGTTCTCTCGCCAACTCTCGTTCGTCTTTATCGTCCGGTCTGTCCCGGGCACAGCCCCCATTTTTATAAATGTTTGTTACTTTGTGAAAAAAGAACAATATTTAAATTACATTTTTTAAATCGATAGTGACGCACAAAGCATTATGATAAATCGAGATTTTAGAGAATTCGTGACTTCCTGGTCGCACATAGTAAGTGGCCCCGAGAGCCGCTATTCGCACTCAAGACTAACACCGACACAGTCGCGAGGGCTCAACAATTAGACGTCGCACGGCACGAGGATTTCCGAGTGACACGCCGACGCCAGCGCGTCCTGATCTATCTCCGCAGCCCGGGATCTACGAAGCTCAACGTATCGACCGCTCCACGGGCCACGGGCGCGTCCACATATCCACGTATGGATACGAACGACCGGTGCCACCATCGCCACCAACGGTTCCACCGGAACGGGACAACCCCCCCCCCCCCCCACCGAACGAAGATCCCACCGCCGCCCCGTTATAATTATAATATCGCGAGCTCTCACGACACGCGCATAATTTGACGTAAGCACATAGAGCAGCGAGCTAATTAATCTTTAGATTAAAAACGAGCAACCGAAAAAAAATTCTCCCCCCCCAAAAAAAAATATATATATATAACACGCCTACAAAGAATTTTTCCTTGCCCCATCCACTACTCCATCTCCTGAACAGAGTAACTTTGTTCTGGCAATTTGTTTCCAGTCTACTCTACTGGGAGGAGGTGATGGTGGTTATGGCGTCGGGAGGAGAAAGTTTGGGGGGCGTCAGAGAAAAAGTATACATTCTGTCTCGTTCACCGCAGAGTTATCATTTGACAGCAGCGGAATCCCGACCGCATACGCGTGTGGAATGTTGGCCCTGTGCCATATTCACACGTATACGGGAGACTTGACTATCCAGATCGCAATAGGAACAGACCGTCACTGTCTGTGGAGGCTTTAGAGCGCATTCGGGAAGAACCGACGCGTTTCGGTCGACGCAGAGATCATGCAAAACGCTCCACTCGCTTGACAGTGCCGCGACACAAATGAATTCGATTGACACCATTTTTTTTTAATCCACACAATTAATCTCGCTTATTATTCAGAGCAAACGCAACCAGAAAATATAAAGTTTACCTGAAAACAACTGACAAGACGCGACCCAAAAGTGTGATCACGAAAGAGCCCAATTGAAGTGGTGTAACTCGGGGTTTTCTCGAATTGAGAACTAGATGCGTATGTGTTCCAATCTAATTTCTAACAAAGAAATAATATGATTAATATACTGCAATTGACAGTCGGCAACAAGATCGTCAATAAACAACGTTTACTTCTGATCTGAGTAGGTCTGATCTGTCGTAGCGCAGTTGGTTTAGCGACTGACCGTGGTTCGGCGGTCACGGATTTGATTCCCGGCGCGAGCTTTTCGATTCCGGGGTGCTGGGGAAAATGTGCCCGTCACATAGTGCCTAAGCACCCTGAAGGGTACAGAAACTCCTGTTGTGACTTTTGGGTCACTTCAGTGTATTAAAAAAATTCTTCAAGACATAAAGAAATTGCAGATATGCGAAACACAAAGTTGTACAAACGTATGAACTCCATAGCTATAGCACACCATTCCAAATGCAAATGACGAGGGAGCATGGTTGCTCCCGAAAGCTCCGAGTTGGTAACAAAATTATTTTAATTTCTTAGAGTAATGACAAAAGTTTTAAGTGATTTCACACGCTTGTCTTTATATTGTGTTTCACAAATATGAAATATCATTATTTCCTGTTTATTGACGATCCTGTTGCCGACACTCGATTGCAGTCAATCAATCATTTTATTTCTTTGTTATTACAGAGTACTGCCATCGGCTTCATGACTACTATTTTGGAACGTAACCTTTGCTACCTTCTGTTAGCGTGACATTCTCTTTCGATAGTTTCACATATAAGATCGCTTTCTTGCCCATAACTGAAACATTTCAATAGTTATCGATTTACACGACAGTCAAAACAAATAAACGGATTGATATTTTATTTGTATTTTGATTAAATCAATCAATTTTTATTTTAAATTGTTTTTTATTGTCGACGGTCTTTAATCTTCGTATTGTTCGCAACGTATATACTCCCTCAGTGATGTCATGAATCAATTATAACCCGGCCAAATTGGATGAACTACTCCACAATTTTTTTATGCGGGGTCCACACACACACACACCGAGTTACTTTTCCGCGAAACTCCGAATTAGCTCCGGGCTGGCACGAGCGAGCATGCACGCCACCACCACACATGTCTAACGAGGAAGGTGGATGAGGATGGCGGCTGATGGGCTGTGTGTGAGGGAGGGGAGGGGATGGGTGGTGGGTGATGAGGGGACCAGACTCTAAGTCCTTGACGGAAACCAGGTTAAGCACGACGAGGGACGAACAAACAACACGTTACTCGGGAATTTATTAGAAGCGCGCAGGTAGAAGCTAGGTGTGGCCCGGCCCAGCGCCGTGATTTCGCGGGCGCCCAGGCCATCCATTATCCGGGCGCCGAGCGCGTAAAGCGATTAGCGAGCTGGCATTTGCTCGCCATTATCCACTCTTTCTCTCTCTCGCTCTCGTCTGTGTATTTATTCACGAGCCAGTGAGCGAGAGCCGACAGGGGCGCCCTCTCACTTCCGACTATACGCGGGCACGAGCAAAATCAATAACGTATTGTCCCTTTGTTTCATTCACTCATCGTGGTTGATCTAATTAATGGACTAGCTTGGAGGAAGTAAATTTAAACCTCAATTGACTGCGCTCACTGTTGAGCGGATCTTACATTTTAATATGAACTCAAAATGGCGGCTGAAAACTCAAAAACGAGAGTTGGTTGTTGTTTACATTGTTTTTCTTTTAATTATTTAATTTATTTACTAGCTCGATAAACTTGCTTAATAGATCTCAAACTAAAGATATACATTTTGACCAGATCTGGTGAAAGCATCATAGCTTTTACATATACTTTAACGTGTTAATTAGATTAGAATGTTTTGATGAAGGAAGGCCACTCTTTTGTCTAACAACAATGACGACAATGATTTTGTCGAATAAAAATAACTAGTCCAACAATGACGCGCATCAATGGCGTCGGTAAAGAATCTTTCGTGAAGAGTCATTAGTAACGACAGGCGAATTCAAGATTCATAAATTAATTTAGTTCCCAACATACGAATCTCTACGATTATTTAGAAAACTGTTTGCATTATTATATGAGTGACAGTCTTTTAAAAATTTAAACAGTTAACACATTCCCACACGATTTCCAAGTATACTGTACGATGGCATTAAAAATAACAGGCAACAATTCCTGAATATTTTAAAATATTTAGTCACTCGCATTAAATATAATGAACCTTATTAAATTTCGCGATAATAATTCCTGCTAAATAATACATCTTGAAGTGTAGCGTGCTACATGTACTCGTGCATGTGAAGGTTAGTAAATTTCTAAACTTTTTTTGCATCCACAAATTTCCGTAATATTAAGCTTGACAATTTCTCTGCTATGTTTCTGAGCATGTCACGCCTAATTGACAGGATTATCTAATCTTCTGCCTACAAACTAAAGACAAGCTAAAAAAAATAATGCCGCCGTTTATTTCTTCCTCTCTCGCTTGTATCCTCATCCCAATTTCCGAAATCATTTACATCGCACCACCCATCCTTTAGATGAAGGCCATAGTCGCATCGTGGCTTAAAGCTTAGACACACACATACACACACAAAAGAGAGAAGAAAAAAACAACAATGTGAAGCCCGAGGTTGGATAGGGATTAGGAGAAAACCCGCAGAACTTAATCAAACTTTAATTAGCGTGGACCCACACAAAAGAGCAGCTTAATTAAAACGCTTTTTAAACTACCGGTGGCACAAGACACATTCTATTACGAGAGACACGAGCAGTAACAAGTTTCCGTTCAAGAGACGCGCAATTTCGTCTTCGACGGCAGTGGATCGAAAATAGACAGACGTCACGAATTAAGAACGAACGAATGTCGTATTAGAGCTTCGATGAGAACATAGGCAACGCTAAAATGTCCACCGGCAGTCGATCTAGGTAACGAGTTTCCGACCTGGGAATCAAATTGGAACTCTGTCTTTTAACCAACTTAACTGCGACAGGTCGAACTCGCACAAAAAATTAGAAGTTCATTAATCATTGACGCACTTTAGTTTAAAATTCTGATCGAAATTAAAAGAATCAAGAACTTCCGTTATACGGTTTAGGTGATAACATCGGAATTCGATATCAAGGTAAGCGACACGATACGACGAACAGACGCAACCACTACATGTAACGGGACACGGCGATAAAACCATGCCAAATCGTTTTCTCTAGTAGTCCAACTATAAACACTAATCACATTTTGGCCTTGTGTAGCAGATTTAGGCTACCCCCTCCCGCTAATTTAATTTTATTAGCGGGATTAGCGTCGACACACGACTCCCCAGGGTGGACCGGCTACGACGCGCCTGCCCCCTTCCTCACCCCTTGCTGGCCACCCCCCAGAAGCGGCGCGGGTGATTCATTACTCACCCAATTAATTTTACCAATTTGTTTCCCTCATTTCATCCACGCCGACCGTGACAGCCACCCCCTTACACCCATCCCCTCTAAACTAAACCCCCCCCTCCATCATACACGCAGTCGTACCGATGGACTATACCATAACACTGGCCTAATTATTTCAGATCACGCTATCAAATTTTAATTGGGACTACGAGACGAGCAACGCCGGTCAGATTGCAGAGACAGTGAATGAGATAGAGAGAAAGGGGATCACATTTAATTCGAGCAGTCAGCAATTTGTTCGCGTCTGTGTCTACTCGATCAACCGCCATTTAATTGATTTTTTTTGTTGGGAAGGGGGGGGAAGGGGATGGCGGTTTCGGAGACGATTACGAGACGGCCAATCAAACTTTACAGTTACTCGTACATAGGGGGCGACACGAAGCGAATCGGGGATTCGTTACGCGACACTGGACCTAAAAAGTAGTTAACGCGATATCCTGGGGTCGATGTCATTGTGGGCGCGCTGTTCGAGAGCGCCAGGAATTAAAATCGGCATAATAGAAAATATGGGGGCTGAACCGGAATGAACGAAGATAGATAATTGGCGCTCCTGGAATATCTACATGTAATGGAACACAAACACCGGATATCCAGCTTAGCGGGAATGCCCGGTTTCAGCCAATTCCACATTTTAATAAACTGTATATTAAAAATAAGCTCAATGATGAATGGCGTTGCGATCTAACCAGAGTCGTCACCCTTTTTTTGTATTTCCCTGCATTGCACAAGAAGCTCCGCCTGTGGCGCGCTGACCCGCATAACACATTCTCTGAAGGGAATGGAAAAAAGCGCAATGCTTTTATCGCAGCGGACTCAGCAAATTATCTACAAAAATCTGGCAATTTAATTTAGGATAACAATAAATTTGTTGCTGAAAAAGATTTTTCTCTACTACATTACACTCGAAACTTATTTTCTTCTCCTTCAGGATACATTTTCCTAATAATTCTGTTGGGAATCAAAATAACATCAGAATTAAAGATCTTTGGATCTTTTGGGATAATATAATTCAAAACTAATAACTAACAAATACTGAACTTTGATTTCGCTCTGCCATTTTTCCATATGGATAATATTGAATAATATTGCCAAAACTGATCGACATCGTTTATATTCGATATCATTGAAGAATAAAACAGAACACACATCGTGAGATAAACAAAAAAATAAAATACTTTTGAAGCAGTATTTTTCTACGTCCCCCATAATCGCACGTCGACAAAAGAAAGTAAAAAGTAAGTTGTAAGAAGAGATAGGGCGCCGCGAAAGGGGCAGGGGACGGAATGAGAGATCAAGCAAAGAAAAGAGAAAGTCGGCGGCGGCGATAAAACGCCAGGATAAGTCGGTAACAAATGTCACGACACACGACACCAAAAAGTTGGAGCGATCTACAGGGAAAAATGATAGTAACGTATGTCGGGTTTGTGTGTGTGTGTGTGTGTATGTGTGTGGGGGTGGGTGGCTGAGTGGTGACTGTGAATCCTACACGGTGAATTCTTCGAACTCCCCACGAGCAATGGGTATAAACAACGCCAACACGAACTCGGTTTGTTGTCATCAGTCCGTTTGTCCCTCCCCCGCATCACCAACCCATACTCGAACCGACGACACAATCCCTGTGCGTTTGGAAAACTGCGTCAAATAAATCGTTCGAAAAAACTGCGCACTCGATCTCACCCGGCCTAGGATGCTGCCGAGGCGCGAGGAGGAAAAGTCAAAGGAAGTGTTCCGTTGTGGAAATAATTCAAGTGGCAATATGAACGCGACAGCACACGATAAATATACCTTTCTAGAAAACTCAATAGGCCTTCAGTTTATAATAAGCCAAAAAATACTAAATGCAATATAACTAGCACAAATTCCACGCGACGACAATCGCTTTAACAATTAATTTTAGAAGTAGTTCATATAAAAATACCGCTTAGAAGTTATCACAAATCAATTAAGCTTCGCGTATGTTTGACAACTATGTTCTATTTTCAATTTAGAAATAGCTAATATCATACACTTTTGCCCAAAGATCAAATACGTCCGAGCTATTTCAGTTCTAGTAATTTAAGAAATATTGACTTTTCGAGAAGTGCGAGCCGTAAACGTGATAATACTGTAAACTCGAGTGGTCCTTCGATCGACTTTGGAAATTCCAGCACTGTCTCGCTACAATCATAGGTTGCCTAGGTTTTTAATAAGGTTTCTTTGAAAGATGGGTCCGTAGAGCCACCGAAATATAGGGGCTGTCAATTTCAACCAAATAAAAACAGAGAAAATAAACACGCACCAAAGTTTCTGTCTCCAGAACTCGTTGAGTGCGAAAGAGATACTAGAGGTGCACATCCGCTGCTGCATACGCAGCCACCACCAACCCCTCAGTAGTACTGGTGGCGACAACCGTTAGAGACAAGAAATCACAAATAAAAAGCCGTTGTTGCGAGAGCGTGTCTGGGGGGCAATTCCGGGGTGCCAAGATGACTGGTATACCTGCAGTCGAGTTGGCGAACGCGCGTCGGGAAATGCTTTTTTTCCACTACCACCATCCCGATATATATATGGCGACGAGTACGACCCTACCCGCAGTGCTGCACGGAATGAACGCATGCGCAGACGGGTCGACCAGTGGTTACCATACCTATTCCATTGATATCGAAGACAATATACTGTACGTAGAAATAATTTATTCGTTTGAAAAGGGGTTGCCTCTCACTTAACTCGAGCGTGCAACAATGTTCAAGAATCAGGCAGCATCCATTAATCGACTTTCGTGAGATACTAACTGTTCGATAATATTGCACACCATTATCTTATACGTTAATATGGATCTTCATTTGACTAAAATTTAAATATAACACATTGACGGCGGGACTGTGATACTTTTCTTGCATGTACTTTATTTCATTTTCGTTTTAAAAAGTGTCTAGCAAAATGTTGGCACGGTAAAGCGCATCTCATTTAAGACTTCTCTGAGATATTTGTTAAGGAGGTCCACCAGCGTGTTCGCTCTAAAACCCCCCCAGGAGGCGACATGGTAATTTTGCCTAGCCCAGGCTTAGTATAAGCTACCTAGGTAGGGATCTTTAACGTGCACCTGACATCGTACAGGCACGGGTCCCACGGTTTTACTTCCATTCCCCATATTCTTTGGCCGATAGGTTTGAATAGCATTTCCCTACAAACTCATAAGACCCAATACTTCAATGTGGCCGACTTGAATTTTCCGTGTGATAAGTTTGACAACCACCGCTCGATGTCAAAGTTCCGTACGCGGGTGAGACGCGGCCCAGCACGGTTGCGTGCACCATCACACGAGCTCCGGTGCGTGCCTGTGCCGGATTCGCACGCGTCTGTCGCCGGGCGAGAGAGCGAGCGTACGAGCGCGCCTACACGTCGTTAGCCGCATCATCGCTGCGACGGTTGGCTGCGCAGCCTAGTACGGAGCCTGATGGCCGTCGTACGTCACACCTCAGCTGGCAACGGGGGTTCCGCGCATGCGCAACTGGCCGCTCTTCGTTTCGAGCCCGTGGTCGTGAGGGTGTGGGTGGGGGAGGGGGAATATTCCGAAAACGAGCACCGAAAATTGAAGTGGGTGCTATGTGGGTACGCCAGTTTCGTCGAAAGATGTCCTGTGGGGGGGGGGGGGCTGGATTGCTTCGAACACAAATCGGAACGATTTGTCAGCGATCAACAATATTGGATATCAGTCCTCAACTGATACAAAATTATTCCTATTCGATCATCGCTTCCGCATGTAACAAATGAACCAATAAATGTAGTTATTTATTAACGGTGGTGTTCTTTAGGTGCACTGAAACACAATGTCTTTCATAGTCTATCGTGTCTACCTCTTTGGCTTCGTCGATTTCCGTGATGCCGCCAACCGCTAAATAGCATTCCTCTTCCCGAAAAGTATTTCTTCGGTAATGGAGGCGATGCACCTGCGTTGCTGACATCAAATGAGATCAGTAGAGTTTGCAAGCATCACAGCTTGGGATTAAAAAAAACACGAACAGAAAGCAAAAACATCTAATTAGGAACTTACAGGGCACACCTTCTGGACCAACAAAAAAGCGGGACAATGTTACGGATTATTTCTAAAAGTTTGAATTCTATAATATAGGTGTACATGCACGTGTAGCAATACATCTGTTCACGTATTTAGAAAAGTATTGAAATCACCTAAATATTAAATCGGAATCAAGTGGTGAACTCATTTTATATAATAATATTTAATTATAACTGGTAATTACAAAAAATACAGAGTTTCGAAAAGACCGGGAGTTGAACCACGGATCTTTGGATAGCCGGTCCAGTGCTAAATTTGAGGATTTCTATTCCATTGGTTAAATGGTTCTGATGCGCTGAGCGGAGTCAACTGTTGTTAACATTGACCCTAGCGCGAAGAGATAGTAACAGTGTCGTCTCCTGGTAATGGAGATTTCTTTCAAACGTATGGCAAGTCGGTTGGACCCGAGAACGTGCCCTAGCTGACGAACGCTTTCTGGTTCCGAAAGTCGGAGAAACTTTCACGCAATCTTCTCCCGATTCCGGTATCTTGTCACATGCGGGCTCAGGGAAACGACGGCGAGCCCGCAGATTTCTTTTTTCTCTTCTTATTTTTCTATTCTAGCCCGACTCCGTCCCCCGAGTAGGCCAGCGAACGCATGCGCGCGCTGAGCCCGCATGCCGCGACTGCAATGCAGGTAACATACTCGATAAGACACCCCGATGATGAACAAGCTGGAAACGGCCACGAAATCGATGAACATCCGTTCCACGAACC